>WBZZ01003961.1:0-12500 GCA_019918135.1 Paulinella micropora
TACTTCCACTGCGTCTCCGCGTTTGATCATATCGTTGATCTGTTCACTAACGAAATCTATATGCTCGAAATAGGAAGGATGGTTGGTGAAGTCTGTAGCTGGCGGTGTGCGTTCGAATGTCAGCTCAACCCCGTATGCTAGCCACGATAGGACTACGGGGTCTGTCCCAATCGCTTTCCAATATCCTAACTTTGCTTTGATAGCATGTGCAGGGTCAGTGGAATCAGCCCACGGGTTGCTGCGGTTGAGTGTTTCCCCCATTGTCATTAGCCGGTCGTGTGCTTCCTCCAAGGTGCAAGATGCGTAAATTTGAACGTCAATAGTAGGTGATCGAAGAAGTTCCGTCACATATGGAATTTCTACTTGCGGTATCGTCTGTCGCGATGGGCAGAAGTATGCAAGATGTCCGGTCTTTTTGCACCATACGCACTGCATGGTCCATGCGTATTCTTTGAACACTTTTGATTTCGGCGCTGATTTTGGTAAAAAGTCTGAAATCTTGCCGACCAATTTCGGGCGTGAGTATCTGCCAGTCACAGTAAGAGATAATCGTTTTTAATACTTAGTGATGGCCGAGTCGGTATTTCAATAAGCAAACGTAATATTTTATTAAACTGCGGCCTGTCCGGCGCATTGTTACGTTCCTATTTGGCGTGTTGCCGTCGTTCTTTTGACTAGTCACTTTAAACAGGTGGCGTGTTGCCGTGCGAGTCTGACTTTATGAAGTGTTCAGAAATGCATCTCAAAGTAAGGATAATATATATATTTAATGCGTATGCACTGCTTTTTCTGTTGCATGATGCATGGGCGTCAAGCTCGACTACATACGCAGCTACTGCTCGTGCGGATGTGCGATGTGTATGCGTGTTTGTGAGCAGCAGTGTGCTTGAATGTTCAGTTAGTAGTACGCTGCGGGCGCAGATTGGGGTTCAGGGTCCAGCAGTGTTCTGCGGTGTGTCCGCGCTTGTGACAGTGGGTGCAAGATGCATGTGTGCGCGCGCTAGTAGGTATGTATGGTGGTGGCACTGCTGGGGTGACTGTTATGTACCCCGTCGGGCTTTGTGGTTGCGGTGCCGGGATCGCGTATTGCATGTGCGGCTGCTGCCCGGTTGATGGTACTGTGTATCCCGGGACGCCTGCCGACGCCAACGTTGGTGTAGTCACGTTGCTTTGAGGTGCTGCAATGTTGTTAGCATTCACGCCGGGAGCAGAGCTTCTCTGTGGACAGTCCTTCGCCCAGTGCTGTGGAGAGTAGCAGATACTGCACAGCCCCTTGCTGTGGCTGCCATATGGGTTTGCGGTGCTCTTCGAAGTATGTGCCCGGATGGGCTCACAGTAGGCTGCAACGTCACCCGCGATTCGCAGTCGCTTGGCTGCTTGTATGAACTTTTGCTCTGCCTCTTCCGCTGGGAGAGGTGTCCATATCCATGGCCAGAGTAGCCAGCGCAGTTGCCATTGCGATTGCATTAGCCAGCCGCTCTTGCTCGCTCTTGTAGGCCTTGCTCTCCAGTATCGCCATGATGATCTTCCCTCCCTGAAAGTAGCGTCGATGTACAGGCTTCTCTATGAGCTTCGCGTCCCGTTGCCCAGTCTCCTGCTTGGCTTGGAAGATCATTGCGTTGACTTGTTCAGATAGCCGGTTCGTTTGATCGGCAAAGGTAGAGTTGATTCCGGCCTGCAGTAGCTTCACCATCTGCCCTAAGTCTGCGTTTTGTAAGTGTGCGTGCTGTGGAGGTGCGTGCAGTGGGATCAGTGGGAGCGGTGTTGGCGCAGCCCCCGAGAAACAAGGCTGCTCGTTGTAGTGTATCTTGCTGTTGTTGCAGTGTCGGTGCCCCATGGCCAGATCCGCCAGTGAGTGGTGATGGTGATGATGGTGGCGATGCGTGGGTGGTACCAGTGTTGCTGCTGCTGCTGCTGCTAGCTGCGCTTCCGGGCGGTTGATCATGGCAGGCGCCTGTCGCTAGCGCTGGGATGCCGGTAGGGTTGCTCATAGTTGACGCGCTTCCAAGTCCACTCGGATTGCCTCCAGCCGCGTCGTGGTTGCCTCCCCCTTGGTAGTCGTCGCCGTCGTCTCCAGCCTCCTCGTCTGCACGCCTCTTCTTTGCAGAAGGCTTCTTGATTCGCTTTGGCTTCTCGTTTGACATCGATTCTTGTAATGCCTTAAAAACGAAACTAGAAGCACTTTTTGTGCAAAACAAAAAATGCAAATCTGAGAGTGGTAAGGTTGTCTTGCTAATCTTCAAATTTTCTCGCGGGAGCAAACGTTCCCGCTCCTTTTATAGCGGGAACAAAAATAATCAAGTCTACTCAAGAGTCTCTCTCACGGCCCACTCTGCCTGATATGGAGCATTTAGGTATTTGTGAAATGACGCTTTCACCACCGCGACCGAGTAATCACGCCCTTCGCCGCATGCAGGCGCATGGGCCGCACGTCTTTCCCCGTGCCCAGAACGACACGAGACTCCGTCGTGGCCCTGGCGTACGTACCGGCCTACCGCTTCCGGCTGGCGTACGAGGACGCTGGCTGGCCGGAGCTGCAAATAGACAAGTGGACCAGTTACTTGTGGCTGACGGGAGCCGAAGAGACGGCCGCTCGGTTTAAGCCCCGGTTCAACAAGAATCTGTACATTACTGATTTTTAAATCTTCTTCTCGATCTTTTTAATTAAAAAGCAAAACGCTCTGGGAAGCTATCAAGTTCATTTTCTTCTTCCCGGTCGTAAGTCAGAACAGGGGTCAGGAGTTCGAAAGGAGGCATTGTCTCTTCTTCGGCGTCAACTGCACTAACTGCCTCGTCCAGAGTAGATTGGAACGCGCTTGTTGTGTCTGGAGCGAGCTCGGCAAGAACTGCAAGTCCGTCCCTGACGCCCTCGAGATCGCTCACGGCAGCGGCGACGCTTGGTACAGAGGGCTGGTCGCTGACCCTGGCTTGTGTCCGCCTTGAGGGGCGTACGTTCCAGTCCGACGCGAATTGTTCCACCACTTCGGCCGCGATTTCAGGGGCACAAACCCACGTGCCCGCACGTTGCCCGCGTTGTTTCGGGAATTTGAATTTCGAAATGTGACCGTTGGCTAAGCGGTAGGGGTGCAGCTGGAGGTGCCGACGTATTCTTTCCGCGCAACGGCTAGGAGTCAAAAAAGGAAACGTGCAAAATCAATCAGCGAAATTTTCCCGTCTGGCGCCACTCGGCACGGCTTTACTTGGCTCATTGCACTTTACGAGTTCAATAAAAGTCAGATTATGAGCTTTTAATTCTTGAATCTCTTAGCACAATTGCATAAACCGCGTGATCTGAGCGGCTGGTGTAGGATCGGCCGTATCAAGAGGGACTTTTGCATGATTGGCAAAACGGTAGGAAGCCTTCACGGAAAAAATGGAATCTAACGTTCCGCGCCAAAAACCGGGCCGGCGCAGTTCCCCTGCATTTTGCTGCAAATTTGCCGCGAAAAATTCCACGGCCTGCCGGCGTAACCGTTCGGCTCTGGTCTCGCGAGGCAGCTGTTTGAGTGTGGGCGGAATGACGTACGCGAGCTCGCCCTTGAGGCGGTTAAAGTCCTCCGCCAACCTAGCACCTTGGTCCACGATGGCCTGCACGATCTTGAGCAGGTCGGGCTCCGTCAGGGACGGGACGCTGCGTGTTTTTTGCACTTTCACAGAATCGTAGAACATCTGGGACTTGAGGTTCGAGACGGCCTCGGTGTTGTTGGCAAACATCAGTGAGTGGCCGAGCACCCGCGACATGAAGATGGTGCGCGAGACTTGGCTGTGCTCGCCGTACAGCGCGTAGGCGCAGTTGGCGTAGATGGTCCGGAGCTTGTGTGGGCTGGGGATGAGAAAATCCTTCGCTCGTTCGTAGTGCATCTGCGTGAGGTAGTCGAACGTGTTTGAAAACCCCGCGCCCTTCATGGCCGCGGTGACCTGGTCGTTAATGAGCGCTTGGCTAGGCGTGTCCGTCACTTTTTTCGACTCGGCGAGCGTGTTCATCCACGGCAGCGTCGAGACCTTCATCCGTTTGGCGGGCGGAGCCAAAGGCTGCTCGTCCTCCTGTGCTAAGATCTCTGCGCGGTGCGTAGTCCAGCTCAGGTAATCGCTCTTGGGCCTGTCCTTTTTCAGGAGCTTGTTCTCTTCGGGCGCCAGCCGCGAGCGGTGCCTGAAGTGGTTTTCGATCAGCCACCTCATGTGCTTCCAGATGCGCAGCACGCCGGCCGACGTGGCGGTAGGCAGTGCGATCGGTTTTGCCTATAAAGATCAGGTCCTGCAAATCGCTGTCGGCAGGGTCTGAATCGGGCGCGGCCCCCTTCTTGGCCGCCCTGTGCTGGACGACGTGCTTCTGCCGCCCGATCTCCGAGAAGATGATATGTTCCTCTTCGTTCACGGGCAAGAACTCCGACCATTTCCAGAGCTCTATCTGACGGCAGCCTAGAATCGCGAGCAGCAGGAAGCTCTGCAGGGCCCAGAGCGGGTAGCGCATCGTCGGCGCAAAGGGGCCGGTGTTGGTACGCTTGGCCTCGGCCGATTCGAAACAGTCCGCTTCGGCTAGCATGGCTTGGTACAGTTCATCCAGGAACGCTAACCACGGGTCCGCGAGCAAGGTGTTCCGCTCAGTCATCTTCTTGACATTGACTTCGTTCGTCTGCCTGACGGTGCGCTGGTTCAGCGTCCGGTTGCGGAAGAGGGACCCTTGCGTAAAGTGCTTGGCCACGAACTCCTTGCCCCAAGCGCACCGCGAGGGCTGTTTGGTATTGTCTTTTTTCTTTGTGTCCGCTTCCTTGTTGCTCGCGAGAATGAGCCACTGGGTCCTGAACTTCACGTACGCCTTGCTTCTCGTGTCGGAGTGCGGCTTGCACGCGTCCACCAGGTCGTTGATGAACGGCAGCCGTTGTTCGACATCGCTGCGCAAGCGCAGCAGCTGGGTGCAGCAGTCCAGGAGACAGATCCAGAAGGGCTTCTTGGCCGCGCCCTTGACAGTGCAATACTGGCGGTTGGGGCCGAACACGTAAGTCCTGAAGGAACCGACGTCGTCCTGCCATTCATCGCGCTTCTCTAATCTGGCGGCGCTGTCCGAAAGCGTGAGCCAGGCATTCTCGTCCGAGGTCGCGATGACCTTGAAATCGACCATGGTCGCCTCCTTCGAAGACAGCAGCTTCTCGTCGTCTAGCCCCGTGCCGCGAAAAGTGTCGACCGCGTGCAGCACACCGCTCTTCTCGGTGCCCTTGATGATAAACTCGCTCCATTTACCCCGGCGCGAGTTGATGACCGCCGCCAGCCGCTGTGAAGGCTGGTGCAGGGCAGGTTCGACGCCTAGCGAGACCAGGTGCACGCGGTCGAGGACGTCCTTGCGATTGTCTTGGAGGTTCTTCAGCCCGCTTATGAAGCCCTCCCTGTAGGTTGACCACAACCACGGCTTATTAGCAAATTGCTTGTGCAAGGGCAGTCTCGCGAAACTCGGCACCGGTTTCTTGCCTTCGCGGATTTCTTGCGGGGTCGTGTTATTAAAGGCGTCGATTTCCGCTTGGGACGGGCCTCCGGTGAAATCAACGACCTCACGCCCGTTCGGACCGGCACCAAACCTCCCGCTGCTGACCCACATTCTTTGTTATTTTTAATGATTAGGTAGTACAAGATTTGTTTTTTCAGCAGCCACAGCAATCACGGCCGGCGTCTTTTCTTTCTCTTCTTGGCGTGCGGGCCGGACAGAAGATGGCTCGCCAATGGCCGAGCGAGGCCGCTGCCGTTCAGTGAACCAGTCAAGGGGATGAAAGGCCAGCCTTGTTCTTCGCACACGAGCGCGAACATGGCGCTTTGTCTGTCCCTCGACTCGGATTGTTTCAGCTCCGGCACCTGCGCCGCTAGCTCTTCTTCGTCCATCAACAGCAGGAAAGCCCTCAGTAACGTCTGATAGTTGACGAAACATCTTCTCGCCCACGGATAGCGCTGCCTCAGCTTCTTCAGCACCTTGGGCCAGCAGGCGTCGACTTTCTTGAAGAGGCGTTCCAACTCCTCTAGCGTTTCTTTGCTCGGCTCCCGCCGGCCCCGGCCGCAGCCTAGCAGGTGGCACAGCTGGCTGGCCTTGTCGATAGTTAGCGGGCCTAGCTTCTCCCTGCGCCAGATGTACGCGAGGCGAGCGGGCGTCGCGACGTGTGCCCGCCACTTGTGGACAAGGCGCCTCGCCTGTGCCAGCAAGGCCGGGCTGACACACGACGCAGACTGATTGACACCTCGAAGGTTGAACGTCTCGCGCGTGATCTGACGGAACCGGCTCAGGCGAGTGTAGCCGACATGTCTGTGAGCGTGTTGCTCTCTTACCATCTGTCCGTTCACTAGCCAGCATTGTGACGTGTACAGCTCGTGCTCTGTCTTGACTAAGCCACACTTCGAGCAGTACGTACCTGTGGTTGCGAGGCTGAAGGTCCAGACGTGTTCGCAGGACATAATATGACGGCCGGCAAACAGGTGCCCAAGATCGATTGCGGCCGTTTAAAATTCAAGATTTGAAAACAAATGAAAGAGTGGAAAAAAGTCGGGGAAGTCAGAAAGGATGGAGGGCACTGAATCTTACAAGGGCAAATGCCTGCACTGCTCGTACGGCTGCGCGCGGGACGACGGCAGGTGGTTCGGGCTGCCAATTGCCCACGCGGGCGAAGAGTTGTGCGTCTGGGGTCACTTCTGTACGGTGGGCTGCGCGGCTAAGTTCGCGGAATACGGTATAACCGAGACGCTGCGTTCGAGTTCAATGGACCTGCTGCACTCCTTCCTGAGGGTTAATCTACACAAGCAGCTAGTTCAACCGGCGCCGCCTCGACACGATCTAGTAGACTACGGCGGACCGCTAGACATCTCGGCTTTCAGGGCCGTGGGCCGGGTTGTGAATTGGTACGTGCCAGTGCACAGAAAGGAGACACAGAAACATTTTATTAGCCAACTTTCGGGCCGCAAGTACACGCTGAGGAGGCTTAAGCGCCTGCCCGGGATTCGACTCTCGTCCGTTGAGCTTCTTCTTCTTGCGCTTGATCAGCTTGCGGCTCTCTTCGTCCTCCTCGGCGGCGCCGTCGGCGGTCAATGGAAGCGGCGCGAGCGTGGGCAGAGCCGGGGGCGGTTCATTGGCGTCTGCCAGAATAGTGTACTTGAGCCACGGACCGCCGTTCCGCTTGAAGACGAGGTGCAGCACGTTCTGTGTAACGCCGACCAGCACCCCTGCCCGTCTTTTCTCTTGGAAAGCGCACGATTTGAGTATCTTCTTGAGGATTTCCAGGGCGTAGACACACTCGCCGGCTTGGACGGGCGGGTGTGACAGGTCAGAGCGCAGCAGCGAGTCCTTGTCCTCCGCGACCAGAGCGATGCCGCCAACGCTGGTGCGTGCCAGCCGGCCTGCGTCCACCGCCCGCAGCGAGGATTCCGTGCAGAGCCTGTCCACTTCCACAAACAGCCGGCAGTGCGAATTGCTCTTCGAATGGTGCCTGATCACGGCGTTCAGCGCCGGGCCAGAGACTTCGACAAGGCGGTCGAGATTGGTCCACTCGGTAGTCGGCAGGAAGGCCGCTTCTTGGGACACGAGCAGCGAGGTCAGGTCGCTGTAGTGCTCGAACGATTTGGACTCGTTGTAGAATTTGACACATCCTTGTTATCCACCGCGACTGACAGTTCGAGTATCATGCCCTCGCGGAAAGTAGAGAGCCAGCAGGACAGTTCCTTGAGGTCAACGCTGAACACGCACTTTGGGAACATCAAGTTGACATAGTCGCCGTTCGCGCCCGAAAAAGGGACCACGAACTGCGCGACGAGCCCGTCGGCCGCGCTGCAGAGCACGAGCTTGTCGACGGTCGCTTCGACCCTGGCCTCCAGCAACAGAGGCGACAGCGAGTCGAGCGCACGGCGGAACGCGATGCCGTGCGACTTGGACCTCCAGAGAAAACGAGTCATCATTTTTTGGAGACACTGTTTCTTTTTTTTTAACCAACCTTTTAATTAAAACTCTTAAATTGCGAGATTCGAAATTTAAAATTTAAAAGGAAAAAGAAAACCCTAGCTCTGGCAAAAAGAGCCATAAATCGAAAAAATGTCGATCGTCACTGGCAACAACAAAGAGGTTAGGGTCTTTGACACGGCGGCCGACCCGAAGAAGCTGCGCCTGTCGGAGCCAAGGAGCGCCTACGGGAGCATCTTTTCGAACCTGTGCTATGTCGACAAGAGCCTCACGCTGGTTCTGCCAGCCATGCAGCTTGCCTGGGATCCGTCTGTGTACGACCAAGGCAACAAGGCCGCTAAAACAAACATTGACCTTGATTTCAAGCACGCGCGACAGTACGGCGCGGTGCTGCAGGCCTACAAGGTGATGCGAGCGACAGACGACCGTGTGGCAGAGGTCGTGGTTGAAAACCGCGACAAGATTGTTCCGACAATGAAGAGGGCGGGCCCGATGGCAAAGGGTGACGAGCAAGTCAAGTGCTGCTACCAGCCCTGTACGCGCCTGCGCACTTCGCAAAAGTCGGACCGCGCCTGGGCGCCTCGTCTGACAGTCACCGTCACGGGCGCCCGGTTCCTCGGAGGCGGAGACACTAACACGCTGCAAAAGGGCGACGTGGTAAAGTGTGTCATCCAAGCTACTGCGCTGTGCAGCAAGGCCGAAAAGGTCACGCTCTCTTGGCGCGTGCTGCAGATCCGGAAACAAGAAGAGGGCCTGCCCTATCCGGACCAGGACCTCTCGGAACGAGACGCGTTTGGGGTGTCTCTGTCCGGCGAAGAGAACGGCGAGGGCGGCGTCAGTGCCATGGACTTGACTGCAGATTTAGTTTAATTAAACTGTACACATGACACACACGTCACCGTTACACGATACATTGGCACTAGTCGCGGCCTTGGTTCTAAGGTAGTAGCAGCCGGTTTTGAGGCCTGATTCCCAGGCGTAGAAATGTGAGCTAGACAGCTTGCGTTCGGTAGCGTTAGCCAAGTAGACGTTGAGTGACTGCGACTGGCACACGTAAGGACCACGCAGCGCGGAGAGTTGCAGCTGGGCCTTCATCGGCACTTCCCAGACGGTCTTGAACAGTCGTTTGATGTCGTCCGGCACGGAAAGTTCCTGGACAGAGCCGTCGTTTCGCAGCAGTTGCTCTCTGACAGCAGGGGTCCAGAGCGCCCTTTGTTCGAGAGCTTTGACCAAGTGCCGGTTGAGTATAGCGTCCTCGCCGGCCAGGGTCCTCCTGACCATGAGGTTGCTGTAGATTGGCTCAAAACTCTCGCAAACACCGAGAATCTGCGAAGTGCTGGCGGTGGGCATGAGCGCGATCAAGAGGCTGTTGCGCAGCACGTGGGCCTTGATGTCTGCCTTCAGCCTAACCCATCTGCTAGTCGAGCGCTCCACGCCCCAGAGGTCCGGCTGCAGCCGCATTTGTGAGGCGGGGCTGCCTTCAAACGCCGGGTATCGCCCTTTTTCTCTGGCTAGTTCGGCGCTGGCACTCAGCGCCGCGTAGTAGATCTCGCGCGAAAGGCGCTCGTTCAGGGCGGCGGCTTCGGGGCTCTCAAAAGGTAGTCCCAGGATCATAAACAGATCTGCAAGTCCACAGATGCCGAGCCCGACGGGCCTGTGCTCCAAGTTAGACACACAATGTTAGCCTCGAGGACGGGGTACGTAGTAATGTCAATAATCCGGTCGAGATTGCGCACGGCGGTGCGCGTGACAGAGTGGAGGAGGTCGATGTCGACCATTTTCTTGTCCGGTGTGAGGAAGCGGGGCAGACAAAGCGACGCGAGGTTGCAGACGGCGGTCTCTTCTAACGAGGACGTTTGCATGATCTCTGCGCAGAGGTTCGAGTTCTTGATAGTACCCGAGTGCTGCTGGTTGCTCTTGGCGTTTGCGTGGTCTCGAAAAATGAGGTAAGGCGACCCGGTTTCGATCTGCGATTTGAGAATGGCGGACCACAGGTGCCGGGCTTTCACTTTCTGGCCCTGCTGTGTCTTCTCGGCGTGGGTGTAGCGAGACTCCCAAAACTTGCCCCAGCACTCGTCCAGCCCTGACAATTCCGTCGGACAAAACAGTGTCCAGTCACCGTCGTCCTTCACTCGTTGCATGGACAGATCGGGTATCATCAGCGCCGTAAACAAGTCCCTCGCGCGATTTTCCGCCGCGCCCGTGTTTTGGCGAAGTTGGAGGAACTCGTAGATGTCCTTGTGCCACGGGGGCATGTACACCGCAAAGGCACCCTTCCTGCGTCCCGACTGGTTGGCGTAGCGACTCGTTTCATTAAGAATACGACAGAGAGGCACAACTCCGTCGCTCTTGCCTCCCGTCCCGTAGATCTTGGATCCTGCCGCCCGCACGTTGCCGATGTACAAGCCTATGCCTCCCGCGTGTTTGGAAATGATTGCACAGTCTTTCACGGTTTCGAAGATCCCGTTGAGCGAGTCTTCTCTGATAGGCAGCAGGAAACACGACGCTAATTGCTGGTTTCTGCGCAGGCCCGCATTGAACATAGTCGGCGAGGCGTGCGTGTACAGGCCAACACTTAAGAGGTTGTAAGTGTCCTGGATCTTGCGCAAAACGCTGTCTTCGCTTTCTGCTAGGTTGTGGTGTAGCGCAATTGCGATTCGCAAGTACAAGTATTGCAGCGTCTCGCAGATCTTGTTGTCGCACTCACGGAGGAGGTAGTATTGTTTGAGCGTGGCTATGCCGAAAAAGTCAAAAGTGAGGTCTCGTTCCTGCCTTATAACATCCACGACGCCTAAAAGTACTAGTCCCTTTTGCCTCAAGTGCATTGAGGCAAAGTGATAAAAGAGTGAGGCAAATTCCAGCAAGTTTTATGCTTGTTTTCTGTATTTTATTGATAATTAAACATTACTAGATAATAAAAAATAAAATTTAAATGAAATTTCAAGTTGGTAGGTAGTGAAAAGAAGCAAATATGGATGCAAAAAAAAGTGACATAGTGGCAAAATATTTGCCTCAAGTCTGCCTCGATTTTGCATCATTTTTGCATAAAAACTTATGTAATTTTCAACAAATAACTTTGTTTTAATAAAATAATGAATTTATATATGATTTTGTTGCATTTTTCACAAGAAAATATTGGTGGCAGGTGGCACCTGGTGACTCACATTTTCATGACTGGTGACAGTATTATTACACTAAGTCAAAATGGAAAAACATTAGTTCCAGCAAGTTTTATTATTATTTTTTTTGATAATTAAACGTTACTAAATAATAAAAATTGAATTTACTATGAAATTTTCAACTTGATCGGTAGTGAAAAGAAGCAAATATAGATGCAAAAAAAAAAGTGACAGTGGCAAAATATTTGCCTCAAGTCTGCCTCATTTTTGCATAAAAATTTATGTAATTTTCAACGAATAACTTTGTTTTAATAAAATAATGAATTTATGTATGATTTTGTTGCAATTGGCACAAGAAAATATTGGTGGCAGGTGGCACCAGGTGACTCACATTTTCGTGACGTCACAAAATTATTACACTAAGTTAAAATGGAAAAACATTAAGCAAGCACGTCACAACACTTAATATATTGTTTTTCTTTCATAATTAATCATGGAGAATCTAAATACATATAGTTTATTATTAATAATAATAATATTAAGATCATTAACTTCAGTTGAAAATTGCTACATTATTTTTTCAAAATTTCCCTAAGTCATATATTAATACAACCAATACCGACTGTTTTCCAGCGCATATTTAATTACAATTGATTTCAGTGATTATCAAAAGCGTATTTAAATTACACACATATATATATATATAATTAGCAACAAGTCTTTAATAAATTTGACTTCATTTTACGCAAACACTGTTGAATAAAAAACTTCAAGTTGCCACTCACAAAGTCGAGTAAACTGGAGAGCTCAAAAGGTAAAATAAAATGGAGGAATTCAATAAGGAGATGTGAAGCGTAAAAGAAAAAACAAAATACTAATAAAACATTCGTTTCAGTATGGTATCCCTAGCAAACTTATGTTGCTGGGCGAGCATTTGCTGCTCGACAAGAAGGTGGTAATCCCACAGCTCTGCTTCACGGCGTGCATGAGTTGGTAATATGCGTGGCTGTGATTTTGAATAGTGGGTGACTGCATTTTGGCTGCTAACATTTTCATCTACTTCCTCAAGCAATTGCGCACCTGTACGTAAAACACTTGCAACGACTGGCTTGGATGCTTGTTGAGCATGTGCAAGCTGCTGCTTAAGGATTGCTATTTCCTCTTGTAACTTATTTGCTTGAGCTTGCAGCTTTTTTTTTTCAGACTCTGTTTCAGCCTGACTCGCATATGAATCAACGGGGGAGATGTTTGTGGCGGATGCGGAAGAGACATTTGCGGCTGGTCCAGCGGAATGATGACAATTCGGGTTGCTAGTCACTAGCTGACGCTGTTTCAACAAGGCCTCAAAAACGCCCGTGATCGATTGAAGTGTCAGCGGTGGCTCCTTATGGTCAGGCGTGGGTCCATGATCATCATTGGGCTTGGATCTATCATCGGACTCGGGGTCATCCTCAGGC
>WBZZ01003961.1:17500-45000 GCA_019918135.1 Paulinella micropora
AAATCACATTGAGACTCATAGGATGGTGACTAAGCATTCCCATTCTGTACAGGACCAGAAATTTTTTGTGCTGCGCTATCTAGGATATAACACTACACTCATGACTACGAATTTTGCACAAGCATTTTTCAAGCTAATGTTAGGCTTTAAGAAAAACAAAGAATCATACTGCCTTTTGCTTTTAGCTTCAGAGTTTGATTGGGAGGCGTATTTCCAAGGTAGCGTGAATCCCAGCCTTAAGTACTGGAATAGGCCTTTGGCCTGGCAATACTTGGCGGGGAGCTCAGAGAGCGGGTACATGCCCCGTCAGGGTGAAAACATGGGGGGACGCCCAGAAATATTGGCATGGTGTGAATGATTCTGCAGACTGTGAAGACATTCGGCCGTACATCAAGGAGCCAGGTACTTACTTGTGCTTTCTTTTTTTCTTGTCTCATGTACATTCGGTGTGCAGCATCCGACTGTCAGCTTCCAGCATAAATCAGAGAAATCGTCCTCATTCTGCCTCTCGTGTTCGTGTCCGACGTCAGTTTGCTAGGGTCTTTGCTTGCAGTGACGAAGAACGGGAGGCTGCAGCGATTAGAGAACAAAATCTTAGGTCGGATATGTCTGCCTCTTCATCAGAAGAATGGGAGCCTGTAAATGCGCTAAGAGACCTTCACTCAATCATTTCTCTATTGAATTTGTAATTAAATCTGCGCTGGAAAACAGTCGGTATTGGTTGTATTAATATATGACTTAGGGAAATTTTGAAAAAATAATGTGGCAATTTTCAACTGAAGTTAATGATCTTAATATTATTATTATTATTAATAATAAACTATATATATTTAGATTCTCCATGATTAATTATGAAAGAAAAACAATATATTAAGTGTTGTGACGTGCTTGCTTAATGTTTTTCCATTTTAACTTAGTGTAATAATTTTGTGACGTCACGAAAATGTGAGTCACCTGGTGCCACCTGCCACCAATATTTTCTTGTGCCAATTGCAACAAAATCATACATAAATTCATTATTTTATTAAAACAAAGTTATTCGTTGAAAATTACATAAATTTTTATGCAAAAATGAGGCAGACTTGAGGCAAATATTTTGCCACTGTCACTTTTTTTTTTGCATCTATATTTGCTTCTTTTCACTACCGATCAAGTTGAAAATTTCATAGTAAATTCAATTTTTATTATTTAGTAACGTTTAATTATCAAAAAAAATAATAATAAAACTTGCTGGAACTAATGTTTTTCCATTTTGACTTAGTGTAATAATACTGTCACCAGTCATGAAAATGTGAGTCACCAGGTGCCACCTGCCACCAATATTTTCTTGTGAAAAATGCAACAAAATCATATATAAATTCATTATTTTATTAAAACAAAGTTATTTGTTGAAAATTACGTAAGTTTTTATGCAAAAATGATGCAAAATCGAGGCAGACTTGAGGCAAATATTTTGCCACTATGTCACTTTTTTTTGCATCCATATTTGCTTCTTTTCACTACCTACCAACTTGAAATTTCATTTAAATTTTATTTTTTATTATCTAGTAATGTTTAATTATCAATAAAATACAGAAAACAAGCATAAAACTTGCTGGAATTTGCCTCACTCTTTTATCAATTTGCCTCATGCACTTGAGGCAAAAGGGACTAGTACTTTTAGGCGTCGTGGATGTTTTATTATTGCGTTCAGGGCGGCGGCGTGCTTGTCCACAAAGATCGAGAACGATGGCACCAACGACAGGCGCAGACGATCCATCGAGCCGGCGAAGGTAGGGGAACAATTTTTTTGGATATTGCTGGCCTCGAGTCTGCCTCCGAGCAGCGCAAAGTCCGGGTGGTAAGAGGCCAACGCCGCACAGCTCGAGGCCGCGAGTCCGTCCAGCTCGGACGTGGAGATACCGTTCCGCAGGCCGGCAATAGTGGTTTTGGCCACCTCGACCGCATTGGCGCCGGGAAGGTCACTCGCAAGGACCGAGATGCGGTGCAAGATCTTGTCGAAACACACCGGCTCAAACGAACCATCTCCTTTTTTGACTTGCATTGGTAGTGCTTACATTTTTAGGCACGAGAGAAAAAAAATCAGCCTCTGCTGAAATGCTGGAACCCAAAATAAGAAGCCAGCAGGGCGTCAGTCACTAACAATTCTCCTTTCCCTGTAGCAGCAAACAGCATGTACAAGAGCCCGTGTCACAGGCGGTTCTCGGCCCACCACACTTTGCCGCCCAGGAAGCCTTTTTCTTGTTTGTTTAGAACTTCAGAAAGCCACACCACGGCGGGGACCATGGCAAGAACGCGTAGTTTGTCTTTGGTCGGAGGTGCAGCGTCAAGTGCCACTTTGGCTAGTAAAAATCTGGCCGGAAGGCACCCACCAACAAAGAGCCAAGAATTGTCTTGAGCTTGTGTGTCTGTCATGTTTAGCTTAATCAGCCAGAAACGTTAAACCTTTGATGTCGAAAGTTCAATTCTCTGATATTGCTACTGTCAGGCGCGCCCTTTTTTTGTGTTTATTAAGTATTGTCTGAGGAAAAAAAATTTAATGGAAACGGTATCAGAGTCCCGGCGCGTCATTAGTCACCTTTTGCTTCTTCGGCGGCATGTGGTCTCGGTACAGGCCGTCATGGAACTGTTCGGCAAAGCACACTGCTACATGGCCAGTTTTTTTGCCGCCAATCATCTTGTGGAGCACAAAAGCGGATTTCCTCTTCTTGGAGCCGCCTTTCTCTCTCTTTCTCTCTGATTTGTCATCGTCTTTTGCCAAGTACAAGCCAAACCTGTTCACCACGTGTTGCAGTCTGCCCAGTGACGACGTCTGTTGCTTTGCATACGCTGCCTTGTTCTCAGACCTAACCCCTGCTCGCGAATAAAACAAATCGTCGCAGGCGCGTCGCCATACCGCGTCCTTCTCTTGCAGCAGCTGGTTAGGGATCTCTGTGTGCGTGCCTTGCTCGTGATCGCACTCCTTTTCCTTTTTAGTACATGCGCTGGCATCCAGCTCGCTGAAGTTGCTTTTGCCCAGCGCCTCGCTGATGGTTTTAGCAACCTCGTACAGTTTGGCTGCATCTTCCTTTGTCGCGAGGATCTGTTGTGGCCCGGTGATCTTGACTGCGCTTCGGGCGGCCGCCCGCGAGTCGAGCTTAGGCAAGGCGGACTTGAGCCGCTGGAAATCCCGCACTAAATCAATGGTGTTGAGCTCTGCAGCATGAGCGAAGAAGCCTGGGTACCGGGCAAGCACGCCCACCACCTGCTTCTGCATCTCTTCCAGCGAGTGCATGCCCCTAAATTGTTCCATCTGTTCCTGGCACCACATCACGTCGCGTTCAACGGAGCTGCTCTTCCAGTCAACCAGCTTGGTCAGCACCAGGCGCAGCAACACGTCGTCTTTTGTCTGTGTCTTCTTCTTCTTCTCTTCTTCTTCGTGTTATCCGCTGCCATTGTCGTTTCTTCTTTTTCGTGCCATCCTTCTTTCTCAGCGCGCGCGGAGGCTAGCTTCAGCAGTCGTTCATCCAATGGTTTGGCCTCGTCGAGCGTTATGATGAAGTCGGTGGACAGCTTCCGCCAGCATCCGTAGCCCAGATCTCTCTGGTGCTCGACCTCACGTGCTATCAGGCGCAGCTGCAGAGAAGTCGGGATTTCGTACCTGTGCACCCTGCCACTGCTGTCGGTAAATTCGCCCACCCGCCTCGCGCCGTCTACGAGAACCCAGTCCGAAACTTTGCCCTTCTTGGCGGCCTTGTTAATCATCTGATTTGGTTTTTGCGTAAAGTTCTGGAGCATCGTCTTGAACAGTTGGCAGTGTTGCCAGGCCTTGCCTGCTCGCGCAAGGGCCTCGTCGTAGAACCTCACTGGAC
Organism: Paulinella micropora; assembly: GCA_019918135.1. Classification (NCBI taxonomy): domain Eukaryota; phylum Cercozoa; class Imbricatea; order Euglyphida; family Paulinellidae; genus Paulinella; species Paulinella micropora. The sequence continues at coordinate 21,352 of WBZZ01003961.1, forward strand.
CTAGCACGCCGTCGCCGAAATAGGCCAGGATAGTCGCGGGCACTGCCAGGTTGCGTGCTCGCATTAACATCTGCGCCAGTCCCCGGCCGGTAGGCCCAGTAACAGCCACCTTGCGTTCTCGGTCCGCGCAGTTGAGCATGACGAGCTGGAAGGGCGTTTGTGCGTCAACGCCACCATGGCAGCGGAGGTGGAGAAAATGCCACGGGTGTAGCGGCCTTCGCCGTGTCTCTCGTCCAGGTTGTCAACGCACTTGCAGTCGTCGTTGTAGCACAGCCAGCCATCGATGTTCGCCAGCATGCGCTGTTTGGTTCTCTCCGCCGTCCTACCGTCAATGATGCGCACCCTCGCTCCTTCTGCCCACTCGCTACGGGTCTTGTTGTCGTGTGCGTACCTGGCCTTCTGTTCCTCGGTCCAGCCGGCCTTAGGGCCGGCCGGCCTGTTCTGTCTGCACAGTGCCGCGGCGTCCAGCTCGGGCGTGTGGTGCTGCAGGGCCTTGCCTTCCTCTACCAGTTCGTCGTACGCTCTGCGCGCTTCCGGGCTGCCCACGAGGTGCGGAAACGTGTGGCCGAGCCGGACCATGTCGTCGTAGGTAGCCTCCAGCGCGCGCTGTGAGCGGAAGCAAGTCCAGCTACGCTGCGCGTTGTCCGCGAGGCTTTCCGCCAGAGCCGCTTTCCATGTATCATAGTCCGGCACGATCTTCAACCTGCGCTCCAACGAGGGCAGAATGTAGGAGTAATGGTGAAACTCGACCTGCGCCTGCGCCTGCTCCAGCGTGTCGCACTTTGCGCGCTTGAAGGCGATCCCTTCTTCCTTGCTGCAAAACAAGAAGTCGTATAGCCTGCTGCATTCTGTCAGGTCCTTGTCCATGATCAGGAGGCGCTCCGTTCGTTCGCACACGTCGAGCAGAACATTTTTGTTGGTGCGCAGGATGCTTCGGTTGGTCTTCTCGCTCACTGTCTGGTCGCAGATCAGCACGAACTCGTCCAACACACAGAGCGAGTATCGCTGGATGAAGGGCAGCCCGCCGTCGCCCCTTCCCTTGCTTTGTAGTTTCCACAACGACTCCTCCTGGCAAAAGACTATTTTTGCCTCGTACAGGTCGTGGTATGAACCGCTTGCTTGATCTCTCTCGTAGTACACGACTGTATCATCGATTATGCCTTGCAAAACAGCGAGATTGTTGTCGACATCCTGTAGTTGCACTAGTTCCTCTTCGCAGAACTGCTTCAGTTCTGCTGCCTTCCGTGCATGTTACTGAAGCAGCAATCCGCAGCCGCCGCTGGTAGCCTGTGTCCTTCGCACAGTGACTCACATGATCCTGGCGACAGGATTCTGCCGGCGCAGCCGGTAGATAAACTCGAAAGCAGTGTACGTCTTGCACATCCCTGTCCAGGCGTTGAGGCATTGCACGCTGTGCTTCTCAAAAGAGAGCGTGTGCAACACGGATCGTCCGCTCGCTGTCTTGGCCATGTCGTCCGCAGTCGCATAGACCCGCGTATTGGTACAGCCGGTGCTGCTAGGATGAAACAAGACTGACTCCAGGTCGCCGGGCTGAGCGACCATCTGTTGCACGGACCAGCCAATGTCTGTCGGTGGCACCGGGACACATACTTCCACACGCTTGCCAGCCACATTCATGAACTTGGTGCCTTGCTTGCTCGTCTCGACTCCTGGGTAGACAGTGTTTTCTCTGATGTAAGCGTTCAGCTCGAGCACCACCGCGCCCTTATCTGCTTGCAGCTTGCCCTCTCGATCCGAAACAATGACTTCGTCGTGCACTAGGCAGCAAATGTCGCAGCCCTTGTCCCAAAAGAATTGCATGGCTGTCCTCATTGTCACTGCCTCATACTTAGTTGCAAGGTAGTGCACGAAGCGGCTGAGCTTGTCGTAGAGTGTCGCCGAGCGGCAGTGCAAGGTCTCCTCCACGTCGCCCTTCTTCTCGTAATATTTTCACAGCTTCTTGTAGTATCACTTGCACAGAAACTCGGCCGCGGCCCGTACAACCGCCTGGTAAGCACGAGTTGTAGGGTAGTCGCCAGCACAAGAAGAATCATCGAACTTGCTGCCGCCGTGCGCGATCTTGAGCATGGCGTTCTTGGCGCCCTCTCGGTCCACGCCCAGCTCCTCTTGCACGCGCCCTAACACTTTTTCCCGCCGTTCGACGTACTCTTGTAACGGATAGACTTTGCTGCTGAGTAGCTCGCGAGCGCGCGGCACCTCGCGGACCAAGGACCAGATGAAGTAAGGCACACTGTTCTTGATGTCAAACGCCCAGTGTCAGTCTTCGAGACAGAGCCTGCGCAGGGCCTTGGGCTCGTTCTGGTAGCCTTGGTCCTCGTAGAGCATGCCGCCTTTGCGACAACTCCCGTAGCTATAGTTCACCTTCATGCCGCCATCGCTGTTGCAGGCCGCGTGCAGAGCCAACAGGAACTGCTTGTAGAGAGGGTTGAGTCGCTTGTTCTCCACCAACTGCGCGAGCTTAGCTTGGTCGTTTGTCTCGTACAGAGACTGCATGATTGTACCTACCATACAGGACATCCAATAAAAATTTAGCCAACCTCACAAAAAATTTAGCGTAAAATTTCGCGTAAATTTCGACAAAGTGAAAAATTAGCAATAGTCTCGTTCCGGCTGCAGACCACTTCTCGAGTTTATTGACTCGAGAAGAATGAGCTGATCAAGGCAGTCCGTTACTTTTTTCCGAGGTTGGCGCGAAACGGTTTTCTAGAATTTCCGTTGCGAATCATTGCCTTTTTGTACCATATCACTTCCTTTTTTTCAGTATCTTAATTATTTCAGCAATATCACAATTATTTGGACCTTATGGGAACAAAAAGGCAATTCGTGCCCGGGCCAAAGGTCGCCAGCGGGGGGCGCTCGCCACCCTCTCCGCCCTCGCAGCCCCCTACCGCTAAAGCAACCCCAACCACTTTTTGTGCCTTAAATACAGCATCCTACAAGCTCATTTCCATCAAAAGGCAAGGAATTTTCCTGAGCCTTTTGATCAAAATCCAACCATTTTCTGGGCTTTTTGATCAAAATCCAGCATCATACAAGCTCGTTGCCATCAAAAGGCCCGGAATTTTTCTGGGCCTTTTGATCAAAATCCAGCCTCATGCAAGCTCGTTGCAATCAAAAGGCCCAGACCACCCGCTGAACCAGGCAGATTTCCCGGACTCCGGGCCTTTTGATTGCAACGAGCCCGTATACAAGCAGGAATTCCATCAAAAGGCCCAGACTGTGACATTTTCCAGGGAGGTGGCACCCACCGCCCAAAATTCACCGGGTGGTGGGCCTTTTGTCAGAAATCAGCCTCTTTACAAGCAGGATTTCCATCAAAAGGCACAGACAGTGAGATTTCCCGGGAAGAAATGATGGGATGGGAGGGGGGGTGGCACCCACCGCCAGACAGTTCAGTAGCGGGCCTTTTGTCAGAAATCAGTCTCTATACAAGCCTAAATTCTAACAGAAGGTTCAGTTCGTGAGATTTCAAGTGGAAACAGGAAAGAAGAAAAGGGGAGGAGTGGCACCCACCACCAGACGGTTCAGTGGCGGACCTTTTGTCAGAAATCAGCCTCTATACAAGCCTAAATTCTATCAAAACGTCCAGACTGTGAGATTTCACGGGGAAACAGGAAAAAAAAGAGGAGGGGAGTGGCAACCACCACAAGACTGCTAAGTTGCGATCGCAACTGATCAGTTAGGCGGTGTCCCCCCCCCCCCCTCCATCCTCTTTTTTTCATTTTCCCCGGGAAAACTGAAAGCTGGACCTTTTGATAGAAACCCGCCTGTATAGTAGCCTAGATTCTAACAAAAGGTCCAAACTTTTGCAGAATTCCAGGGAAGTTTTCTGTGTTATTAGTGACGGGTGGTCTTTAACAAAATGTCCTTACCTCGGGCACGTTCAGTCCTCTGCACGGCCCGGTACAAGCTGTATTGCACAGTCATACACGCACACGCACAAAAGTATGTAAACCAGACATGTACTTTTAATTATCTAACGACAGAAAAAATGTCTACAACCTAGCGACCTCGATGTGATACCCGCCCTTGATCCCGACGCTGATGAGGTTCGCTCGTGTCAGTCGCATCTCCCGCTTGGAACCGGCGTTGAGGATCTTGTTCTTGCGGACAGCGACGCAGTGCCCATCACACGCCACGAGCAGGTCCCCGCGTACACGGCGGCGGGCGATGTCGTTGAAAGAGGCTCTCTTAAGCAGGCGTGGTTGCCAAACGACGCCGTCTGCGTCGATGTACCAGTAATCCTTCGCGTCTTCGTGGCAGAAAGAACTGAGAGAAGCAGTATGCAGGCTGAGGACGAGACGCCTGCGATAGCCAGACTTCTTACTAGACGCCGGCGGCAGCAAGTTCAAGTATGCGTGTGTCACACAGTCTCTGTTGCCGCTGCCCTGCTCCTGTAGAACCTTTCCTGTGCCAAGTTGCACGTCTCCCTTGCAGTCCTGCTGATAATAAGCATCTGCGTACGCCCCCGCCAACTGCCGCTCGGCGTCGGTAGGCTCTCTCTTCAGTTGTGCCTTGAGTTCCATGTAAATCTTCATTCTCTTCTCGCCCGCCAAGATCGAGGCCTTGAGGTGCCGCTGTCGCATGTCGAACGCGCGCCCTGAGTGCTCACTGAGAAAGTCATCTATCTCCTCGCAATCTGATCACATTGCGCCTTGTCTACTTCTTTGCGCTCAGACTTCACGCCCAACAGGATCTCCCCCTTTGCATGGTGTACGAACCAGGGGTCGTAGGTGATAAACGTGTACTCTCTGTTGGTTGTGTTGAGGGCAGACCAGCCGTCAACACGGTCCGAACCAGCCTCGGTATGGTCGTCTTCCCCCCGTATGGTAGAGTGTCTGCTTTGGCAGCGGAGTGGTTACATCCTCATCGTCGCTGCTTTCCAGCATAAGTCGTTTGGACTGCTTGGCAGGAGCCACGCTCACAGCATCCTTGCCGTCATCACTGTGGCTGTTTTGCGCTGACAACAGCATTTGATCGGCGGGGGCCACACTCACAACTGTCTTGCCATCGTCACCGTTGCTTCTTTGCAAGGACAGCAGCAGTTGCACGGCCTGTCGGACAGGAGCTAGACTCTCAGCCGAGCCGACCATGAAACCACTGTCTTCCTTGCCTTCTTTGCTCAGTGTTGTTCGTTCGGTCTGTTGGGCAGGAGCTAGACTCTCTACCTAGCTTCCCTTGGACGCGGCACTGGCTGAAGCAGCAACTACTCCGGGTAACATCGACACGGTAGCGAGATCAAAAACAGCAAGGGTTTCGCGTTTGGTCGATCGTAGGTTTTTTACAAAAAAAAAATAAGTAGCTGGTATTTATCCTAAAAATTGGGGGGATTGAGAGAGAGAAGAGAGGACTGACTGCATAGCGGAAAAGGCAAGGAGAGAGAGAGACAGAGAAAAGAAATACACACACAACCACTCATAAAAATACATAAAAAATAATCAGAATAATTGCAAAAACACATTACCGCGCGCACACCAAACCAATACTAAACCAACTGAAACTACTTGATATCACCCACCTATATACACTCCGTGTATGCATAGAAAATCACCCATTCATTTACCATAAAAAACACCTCAACAGACCACTCCACAATATCACCTTTACCCCAATCAATACCATACATTCATACAAAACGCGATACTCAACTAAAAGCACCCTCTTTGTCAATCACAAAGACCCATATCTCACCAAGATCTTCACTTATTAATGGAAATCAATCCCAAAAATATAACAGATGAAACAAAAATAAAACCATTCAAAACAGCACTAATGACATACCTACTCAAACATCAACAAACATCATAATATCTATAAATATAAACACTCGTAAAAAAAAAAACGATGGAACAACAAGTTTGCTCCCCTGTCTGCTACTTGAAGGAGAACTCCCCTGATCAGCCAACGTATATGGTCAACCACGCACAGCCCCAACTTCCTCCTCTCTTTCACTTTTTCTCACGAAAACGAAAAGAGAGGGGGGGCCGCCAGACATAAACTACTACACTTTTACAATAACATATATATTCATATCATATTATAATATTATCACTACTGAATATATCTAAACATAAATATTAATATTAATAATATTAATACTAGATATATATAATACCGAGCCGCTAAATACATATTTTCCTTTAATACGATCAACTGAATAACTAGGTTTCCACCTTAGATAAATGTATAACTTACTAGATATACTTTTCACGTGGACGTTCCCTGAGCCCGATTGTAAAATTGTTCTCTCAATAAAAGCGAAGAAGAAAGGAGGGGTAGGAGGGCCACCGTTGCCTCTTCGCTGTGGTTTCGGGTGGCTCAATCTTTTGTTGCTTCTGAGGTAAGGGAATGACCGGTATTAACGGTACAGTCTAAGCCGGACAACATTTACTGCCATTCCTGTTGGAGTGGACCCGTTTCCCCTCAGACAACGGAAGATGGAAGAAGGTTCTCCTCCATTTTCTTCTCTGTCAGTCAGTCCGTCTTTGCATAACCACACCATGATTTCAGATTGAGTGGAGATATCGTCTGTGAAAAGTTGCACTGTTCTTCTTGGTACTTGTTTTTCTGTTTTTTATGTGAAATTGTTTTTGTGCCCCTTGTTCGACAGCAAAAAGGCAGCCAGTGGACATAACTGATCTCATCTTCAATGAGGGTACCTAGATACTCCTCTTTTCCCTTCCTCACCCCCTGTCTTTATCACTTCCAACTGTCTCTGCTTCGTTGCTTTTGTATTCAAGCTGTGTTTCCTTTGTTTACTTTATTCTGTTTCGTTTTGTTTTGTTTTGTTTTGTTTTGTTTTTGTTTTGATCTTGCTTGGTTTGGTATGATTTGGTTTGATTTGGTTTCGTTTTGTTTTGTTTGGTTTGGTTTGGTTTGGTCTGGTCTGGTGTGGTTTGTTGTTTTGTTTTGTTTTGTATGGTTTTATTGGTTTGGTTTGTTTAGTTGGTTGGTTAGTGGGTTGGTCCCCAGATCTCCCTCCTTCAACATAGAACAAAATTGTTGTACATAGGCGGCACTGACGAGACGTGCGTAGCGGTCATTTTTCGCTACGTCGTCACCGTGCTGGCCTACGCCATCCTCGCCATACCTCTTTCTTGGTTCTGGTGCATCAAAGTGTTCGATCAGGTATGGTATGTATTTTGAAAGTATGTATGTATGCATGTATGTATGTATGTATGTATGTATGTATGTATGTAATGTATGTATGTAATGTATTTATGTATGTATGTATGTATGTACATATATATATGTATATATGTATGCATGCATGTATGTATGTATGTATGTGTGTGTATGTGTGTGTGTATGTATATGTATGTATGTATGTATGTATGCATGTATGTATGTAGTATGTATGTATGTACATATGTTGGTAGGTATGTAGGTAGGTATGTGGGCATTTTATGCATGCTTCGGTTGCATGTTGCATGCGCAACGCACCCAGCTGACCTGCTCGTTGTGTAGTATGATATATGTTGTGTACGAACATGTTGTGATATTTGTTGTGCAGTATGTTTGTGTAGTGCGAGCGTGTTGTGATATGATATTTGTTGTGTAGTACGAACGTGTTGTAATATTTGTCACGCAGTACGAACGTGTTGTGATATTTCGGCTTGGGAAAGCGCAGCGGTCTCCAAAGGGTCTCTCTCTCTCTCCTCTCTCTCTTCCTCCTCTCTCTCTCTCTCTCTCGCTTGCTCGCTATCTTTTTTGTGTTGCTCTCACCATTCGTATCATTAGGGCCCGGTGTCTTCATCTTCTTACCCTTTCTGGACACATACAAGAAAGTGGACCTGCGCGTTATGACCATGTACCTAACCCTAACCCTAACCCTAAGCTCAACCCCAACCATATCCCTAACCCAACCCCAACCCTAAGCCTCACGCTAACCCTAACCCCAAGCCTAACCCTAATCCTAACGCAACTACAGCTTCCTTTCCTTGGTTGTGTTGTAGCTGATGCTTGATGGTCTGTTCGCTTGCTGCTGCTTGCCTAGCGACGTGCCTTCGCAGGAAATGATGACCAAAGACTCGGTCACCGTCACTGTCAACGGCGTGGTCTACTTCTATGTCAACGACCCCCTCAGGTAACGCAAACATACATACTATTCCTTGCGCTTGTATGTCTTGTTCTCGCTCTTGCTTGCGTTTGCTAGCGCGGTGCTTTGTGCTGCCAACAACAACAAAAGCAACAACAACAACAAACCAACAACAACAATCATGACGATAATATTGTTCTTGTTCTTGTTGTTGACGTTCTTTTCATGGTTTTTGCTTGGGCTGTGCTGTGTGCTAACTGCACGCTTGCCACGACTTGCTGGCACAGACACTCTGAATTACACACTGTTGTGCTGTATGTATGCTTCTGTATGTATGCTTCGCGCTTTTGCTTGCGTCTGCTAGGGCTGTGTGCTAACTACATGCTTGACACCATTTTGCATCATACGCACACATAGATACTATTCCTTGTGCTTGTATGGCTGATAGGGCCGTGCTGTGCGCTGCCAACTACATGCTGGCCACCACCCTGCTGGCACAAACCACACTGCGCAGCGTGGTCGGAGAAAGGTATAACAACAACGACAACAATGACAACAACAACAAAAAAACAACAACAACAACAACGACAACAACAACGACGACGACAACATCATCATCATCAACAACAACAACAACAACGACAACAACGACAACAACAACAACAACCATAACGACGACGACGACAACAACAACAACGACAACAACAACGACGACGACAACAACAGCCACAACGACGACGATAACAACAACAACAACGACAACAACACAACAACAACAACAACAAACAAACAAAAAAAACATGCCATATCGTTGTGTGTGTGTGCGTGTGTGTGTGTGTTGTCTTGGCAGTGAGCTGGATGAGCTGCTGCAAAAGCGAGACACCATCAACGAACGGGTTAGTGTTGCGTGTTCTATCTATCTATCTATCTATCTATTTATTCAGATGACTAGGATTTTGGATGAGGGCACTGACCCGTGGGGCGTCCGCGTTTCGACTGTGGAGGTCGAGATATATATATATATATATATATATATATATATATATATATATATATATATATATATATATATATATATATATATATGAGAGGAGAGAGAGAGAGAGAAAAGAGAGAGCGACTAGCTAACTAACTAGCTATATTTATCTAACTGACTGCGTACAGGTGAAAGACGTGCAGGTGCCTCGCAACATGCAACGCGCTATGGGTTCACAGGTGTGTGTGTGTGTGTCAGAAAGAGAGAGAGGGGGGGGGGGGGGGGGGGGGGGGGGGGGGTTGTTCCTCGCAACGTACGTTCTATGGGCTCACAAGTAAGCGAGAGAGAGAGAGAGAGCAGGTGCCTCGCAACATGAAACGTGCTGAGGGCTTACAAGTAATACATGCATGTATACATACATACATATATACATACATACATACATACATACACACATACATGCATACATGCATGCATGCATGCATACTTGCAGGCTGAGGCGGAGAGAGAGCGAAGAGCTAAGGTGATTAGCGCTGAAGGCGAACTGCAGGCGTCCACGTCACTGCTGCATGTAGGAGGAGAGAGAGGGGGGGGGGGGGGGGGGGGGGGGGGGGGGGGGGGAGGAGAGACTGCTACTAGTACTACTACTACTACTACTACTACTACTACTCTACGACTACTACTACGACTACTACTACTACTACTACTACTACGACTTACTACTACTTCTACTACGACTTACTACCACTACTACGACCTACTACCACTACTACTACCACCACCACTACTACTACTGCTACTACTACTACTCTTACTACTCTTACAACTCCTACTACTCTTACTACTCTTATTACTCCTACTCCTACTACTGCTACTACTTTAGGCTGCTGAGAACATGACCAAGAACAACGCCACCATGCAGTTGCGCTACCTGCAGACCTTGACACAGATCGCACAGGTAATACATCAACGTTAGAGTGGTGGACTATCAAATAGTGAAAATTTCTGGTTGCGGTGGAGGTTGAATTGGGGTTTTGGTTGGGTCAAATATTTTCACCGACTCGACGGGCTGTTTTTTTTTTCTGCTGAGGCCAAGACCTTGCGCCCCAAGAAAAAGTTGTGACAGGACAAACCATAGAAGAGGGCCTGGAGATGAATCAGACTATGACTGTGCCGCAATGTTTGGACCAGCTCTGGCCATTCTTTCTGTTTGTCAGCACAACTTTTTCTTGGGGCGAAAGTCTTGGCCTCCGCAGAAAAGAAAAAAAAAAACCAGCCAGTCGAGTCGATGAAAAGATTTGACCCAACCAAAACAACCCAACCTCCACCGCAACCAGAATTTTCATGATTTGATTGTCCACCACTCTAACGTTAATAGTTGATGTTAATATAAACGTAAATGTAAATGGAAATGTAAATGACGTGCTATCTCCCCCCCCCCCCCCCCCCCCCCCCCCCCTTTGCTCCTCCCCGGAGAGAGAGAGAGAGAGATGCGCGCTTCATCAGCATGATCTCCACTCCTTTGTTGTCTGCAGCAGAGCAACTCGACCATTGTGTTTCTCTTGCCCGTCTCGCTGCTCTCGCTCTCCCTCTCTCTTTCTCTCTCTCTCTCTCTCTCTCTCTCTCTCTCCAGGAAAACAACTCTTGTCTTTCCCTTGCCCATCTCTTGCTCTCGCTGCCTGGCTGGACATTGTGTTTCCCTTGCCGATTGGTGTTGTTGTGCAGGAGAACAACTCGACCATTGTCTTTCCCTTGCCTATCTCTTTGCTCTCGCTGGCTGACTCGCTCGCCGACAAAGCCGCCGCGGTCTTTCTTTCCTTATTTCTGTTCTTTCTTTCTTTCTTTCTTTTCTTTTCTTTCCTTTCTTTTCTTTCCTTTCTTTTCTTTCCCTTCTTTCTTTCTTTCTTTCTTTCTTTTCTTTTCTTTCCTGTTCTGTTCTGTTCTGTTCTGTTCTTTTCCTCTGCTCGTGTGAGTGCTTCTACGTTTATGTGGACCAAGGCGGTGAAAGAGGCGTGTGTGTGCGTGTGTGTGTGTGTGTGATGTATGTATGTATGTATGCATTTATGTACGTATGTATGTATGTATGTATGCATGTATGTATGCATGTATGTATGTATCTATTATGTATGTATCTATTATGTATGTATGTTATGTTATGTTATGTTATGTTTTGTATTGTGTGTATGTATGTATGTAATGTATGTAATCTATGTAATGTATGTAATGCATGTAATGTATGTATGTATGTATGTGCGTGCGTGCGTGTTTGTGTGTGTCAGTGAGAGAGAACGAGAGAGAGAGAGAAAGAGAAAGACACTGTACTTTATGACTTTTTTTTGCTGGGGTGAATAGGAGGGCAAGACGAGTGCATAAAATCGGGCGTACACAACGAGGAAACAGCCAATCGCTCTCTCTCTCTCTCTCTCTCTCTCTCTCTCTTTCTCTCTTCTCTCTTCTCCTTCTCTCTCCTCTCTCTCTCTCTCTCTCTCTCTCTTTCTGTCGAGCATTGACCGAAGTGCCACTATCACGTGCTGATTACGACTGGAGTAACAGACATAATCAACAAAGGATACATAGATCGAATAATCTGCGTTACAATTTTGCTGAAGATGGGACCGCCTAACTGGCTGGCTGAAGACTAGACTGCTGAACAGTCTGGCGGAAGGTAAGACCTGAAGTCTGATGAGACAGTTGGGTTAGTGCACAGTGCGCCGAGTAACATGACTGGCAGGATCTAAGTAATGGCTCTACCGACACCATTACTCCGATACCGTCCGATACGGCTGGTCCACTAACTATTAATATGAAGACTATTAGTTCCAACACAGACATGCTCTGAGCCTCACATGGTTGGTATATAAGTAAAGGGACTGAGAAGCTTAGGATCGTGGATGCTCAGAGGTGCTCTCTGCCGGTTTATTCGTCTCCCAGGCGTTCCCGGTCAACTCACTTACCAGCTCCAAATGGTACTTAAATACAGAACCTTTTATCTTTTCTGAGTATCTGAATCCTGAAGAAGTTGAACAGTATTTGCAATATTAGAAGCCGGTTTAACGTCTCCCAGGCGTCAAAGGTCCTTTAATAGGAAAATCAATCAACACAGACAAAAGCCCGCCAAACGAACGAAACAGCTCATGCAGGTCTCTAAGTCAAAATTTCAGGTGCCCAAACGTGACATGTTGGCATTTGCGCCACCACTGCCACCCACACCAGTAATTACTACTTTTTCCACACTATTAACTATAACTTATATTATTAACTAACGTATTTACCGGTTGTATTAATCCCATCACCCTGACCCACTCATTGGACAATTAATTAGACCCTCCTCAACTACGTCCGTATTGCGGCTATCAGTTGGTACGTTAGCCTTATTCGTTACTGTTAGTAGTATTATTAGTTATTAATACAGTCATTTAGAGCCTCCGTACCTTTTCTGGTACTGGTGGCACTAGCTTTTTACCATTACCATTATTGCCCATATCAGGCCGTTTCGTGGGTCATTTTCTGGAGGTACATCTTTTGTGTGACGTCGTCAGTTGGACTGGCGGGAATTGTTCAGTATTGTTAAATTCTTTTACGTGGGAAGCGGTTGGCTGGTAGGAGGGGGACGCCCCGAGTTCCGGTCACCGTTTGCAGAAGTCGCGAGGGTTTTCTCCCAACGGGTTATCGAGCCTTGGAGCGTGACCTGTGCAACGGATCGCAGAGGAGAACCTTCGTTAAAGGGGTGAGCGGTCCACCTTAAGTGATCCCATTACAGGAAAATGCGCATTTTCAATTGTGTGGCTACAGCTGATCACTGTAGATACTACCCACGCTCTGCTTTGCTGGTGTGCAGTGCAAGGGCAAGGTAGGGGACAGGACAGAGAGCAAGACACCGAAACGTGCAGGGCGCAGGGAGGGTGAGCCTCCTAAAGGGTGTGGTGTTTTTGTCAGCTCGGTGATGTGGCCAGTTGTGATTGATTGACTCTCGTTAATGTGGATGGGGTGTTTGAGTATTATTAATACTAACTGTCCGTTTTGGTGGATGACTGATCTGTTGTGTCTGTGGTCCATCTGTCCTGTAGAGACTATGCTAACTGGTAAGGTAGTGTCGAGTAACATCTTCTTTTCTACTGCTCTAGGCCTTCCTTTCCCATCTATCACAGTCAGCCTAGCTCTTCCTGACTTACTCAACTCCCTTTCTCCATTACCTGTCAGTAGTTCTACCGGGTCTATCTCATCGACATCCGTCAATCTGTCTTCTCTGCATGATATGTCTGTGCTTGCTCCACTATCCTGTACTGTCATGTCTCTCTTTTTCATCACTCTTTTTCTCACATGTATCAGTACATGCTCTGTCTCTCCTTCTGTCTCTGTCTCTGTTTCTAGTTCACCCTCAGAGACTCCTCTACCCTCACCTTGTCCCTCTTCTGTGAGTTGTGGAGGTGTAGTGATGGGACTCTGTCTGACTGCTCTCTCCAAGTACACTCCTTCTATTGCTCTTACTATGTCATTCAAAAAGTCATCTCTCTCTAGCTCGCCACTCACGACACGCATCACTTCTCCATTCATTCCCCTCACGCACTCATTCATCAACGTTTTAGCTATTTCATTTATATCTTTGAAGGTTATGACGGGAGGGTTGATGGGTTGCGTGTTTGTTGTCTGTGTTGGTGGGAGTGCTGTGATTGGTCTAGAACTAGAGATTTGGAGTTGTTGTGAGGTGGGACCTATTTGGCTGCCAAATTTGTTAACAGAAGTGGGCCCAAGTCGTTGCTCTCCCTCATCCACTCCACTCTCTTCTCTCCCTTCTCTGCTCTGGCCGGTCCGCTGACTAGAAAATGGATTATGTTTGTGTGGTTGTTGCGGAATATTTTGCGAGACTTGTGGACTTGTGGAAATTTTGGTGTCACGTAAAGTTTCAAATTCCCCGAAAATGAGTCTTTGCGTAATTTTATGAGACTTTTCCAATGCCGCAGCTTTAAGACCTCGTTCGTCTGGGTAGTAAGGAGATTGGGGGGGACGCAACACGGGACTTACCAACAAATCCAACTCCGGACAATCTGGGTCTTGTGTGGCGTGATATCCGCAGTACCTCGCATAAGATAATCGTTTCGCGTGATTTGCGTATATTCCTTTTCCTTTTGATTTTTCAACGGAAACATTACACGGTTTTTTGCGTCTGTTTATTCCGGCACATTTTGTGTCAGGCGTGACTCCGTAAGAACTCTCAAGCCTCAAAGGAGTTTCGTTAGGGTTAGGGGTGACTGGGGAACATCGTGGGGTGGCGGATACTAACCGCTCTTCCTTGTCTTCTCCCCGTAGTGAGGAGGGACCTCGTAGGGTGGCCGATACTAACCGCACTTCCCGTCCTTCTCCACTCTCACTATATCTATTCCCTACCCTAGGTGTAGTCTTTGTATCGTTCAAAAGGGCTTGGGGACTTGTAGATTTGTGATGAGGTGAGCTTGGTTGCTCGTCATCTCTTTCTCTTTCTTCCTCATCATCATCGCTCTTATCATAAGTGTTCCCCATATGGATTAAAGCAACGTTTGTATCAGAGTCACTTTGTTCGTCTTCGTTTTTGTCGTTGCCGGTTGTTATCAAAGTGAGTGCTTTCTTTTTCTTATGAAATGGTTTCTTTTTGTTTTTGTAATTGTTCTTTTGTTCGTTCTTTTCTTGTTCCGTGCCTTTGTCTTCCGTTTGATTCCGTTTTAATTTTCCTTCTTTGCGGAACTTTTCCGAAATCACCGGACAATATCTCATGGTATGGCCTTTGGCATCAATCCGAAACACGTGACTTTGAGAGTCCAGTTTGGAGCTGTCTTTGGTCCCGGTTTATTGTCTCCCCTTTTCCCTTTATTATCCATCAGGAGATTGGTCTCTTGCCGCTGCTTGCCATCCCGAGATTTCTTGTTGTTGTCTTTGCGAATTTGAGTTTTTCTCTCACGGAAATTGTTACGTCTTTCTTTTTCTTCCCACATTAACCATCTTTCCCTAGATGCTTCGCATAGTTCCGAGAAATTTGGTCTTAGTCTGGCCGGGAGATCATAGTGGTCCACCTGAAATTTATCCCCGAAAGCTGGATGGTATGTATGTATGTAAGTATCTATGTGTGTATGTATGTATATATGCATGTATGTATGTATGTATGTATTGTTTGTATATGTGTGTCAAACTTGCAATTATTTTACTGCTTTATGTTTCTTGCGTCAGGTTTTTTTATTGTTCAGGAATTTGCATGTATGAATTGAGTCCTTAGTTTGGATCTGATCACACACCCAAAAACTAGTCCAAAAAAGAAAGCAAAGTGAGTTTATACAAAGGAAAGAAAGTGAAGAGGTCGAATCAAGTTCGCAGAGAAAGGGACAGATAGCGCAATTTCTTAAATAGCTTTCTCTTTGCTTCCTCATCGGAAAATGGCGCCCCACGTAAACTTTCCAGCTGGATTTTCTTTGCGAGAAATTCATTTAGCCAGTCTACATACCTCTGACCTGCCCTTGGTCTCGTTCTCTCAAACTCTTCCTCTAACATGTACCTACCTGCTCCGGAAATGCCTCCCCATTGATCTCTTACTACTATCAACTCTTCAATGGGTCCTTTCGTCTTCTGTGTTCGCAGGAAATTAGATACATTGTCTTTGGAAAAAGCCACAGACAGACATAACTGCAAAGTTTTCATCCTTTCATAATATTTCTTCTCTTTGCGGATAGCTGTCTTTCTTCTTGTGTGTTGTTTCATACTTGTCTTTTCTTTTTCCTCGCTTCTTTTTCTTTCCACTCTCTCTTTTGTTCTGCTGTCATTTTATCCCAACCTTCTGGCTGTTTGATATCTTCTTTCTTTGTCTTGGGGTCTCTGTCTTCCTCTCTGAGAGGTGTCTGACCCTTCATCTTCCTCACTATCACTTATGGGCGTGTCGGGCTCTTCTAAGTCTTCTGCCGTCTTAGCCCTTGCTTCGTCGTAAGGAAAATCCCTTTTGGCTTTAGCTGGGTCGGCTAATGCCACAGATACCATCTCTGCCACGTGGACAGATATCCCCTGCATGTGCTTCTGAAACTTGCTTGACCAAGGCCAAAAGCTTTGATCGTTGCCCTCGAATATGGGCACTTGACTCAATACGTGCTTTGGCACGCTTGCCTCCTTGACAAGGCTCATAACCAAAGTAATCTATCACTCAAACGCAGAGTTTAGGGAAGCTACCCCGCTAAGGGTAAAGAATAACTGAAGAAAAGACTTTTAATGACTTTGGGTCACACAAAATGTGGTGACCTTAACAGAATAGTAATACTCATTTGATTCTAGGCATTCCAGACTATGATTCGCGAATACTCTAGAAAGTGTCCTTGTCAGTAATAAAGGTATTAATAACTGTCCTGCCTATGAACTTGCCTATGACTAAGACTATCCAAATTACCGGTAAATTGACTAGGTGGAGTAACGGGTATTAATAGTACATTACAACGCTGACACGTCACTAACTGCCCCAACCCCAGACAGCCAACGCTTTGAATCAAGTTCACCGTTACACATATAGTGATATAGGTAAAATAGGTAATCATAAGTTATCCTTGGTGTGTGCCGGTATGACTAAATACTATTATTAATATTAATAAAATTATCTATTGCAAACGGCGTCCATGCTTTTTAATATTATAATTCACGCACTACACTGATTCTGATAGAAGCCCGCCACTTGAAACGAACAAAACAGTCAGAGGCTTACTCAGCTGGTCTCTAAGTCAAAAAGGAAGATGATAAGCATCCACACACGACATATTGGCATTGGTGCCACAAATGCCACCCACATCAGTATTAACCCTAGGGTTAATAATTACCTCTTTGTCCATACTATGAACTATTAATACTAATTATATAACGTACATACCGGTTGTATTAATATTAATCACATCACATCAGCTAATTATTATAATAACTTCCTAAGGTTTCCTTCTGTCTCAATAAAGACCAAGTGGCGTCTACAGAATCATCGGGGAACCCCTCCCCCGGCAACCTCGTAACTTTACAATGAGAATACGTGCCACTCATAATAAAGAGCGGCTGTTATTCTTGAGGTTATCATTATGTATCTTCATCGATGACAGTACTATGATTCAAATATCGCTTGTCAAAGCTTAGCTTTTTTTCTTTTCAAGAGACAGCCAGAGTCTGCAATCCGAGCATATAATTAGATAATAGTAATTATTTTATTATAGGAGCGATGCCAGCGGCCGCTTTGCCCGCCACCATTAAAAAATCAACTTACCCCGACGGTGAGTTGGAATGTAAGCTTCACTAGATGCATTCATCGTTAACTAGCTATCATATAGCATTAAGTTTGACATTACAGTGAACACAAGCATTTTGACTCTGAGTTGAAGTTTGACGATGAACACAAGCCCAGGTCCATAACTTTCAAAGAAAAATTTGACTATCTGAGTATATAATTAGGCGGCAGTTCCTACAAGCTGGTTGCAGGCACTGCCATTGTCATACTGGCTAATCAATCATGATTGGCCTATTGTCCACACTGATCAACTGAGAAGTAGAGTTCGGTTGAACTACACTGCCCTAGATGAGGAAGCTGCACGACTGAGAGAAACATTTCCTCCAAGAGCACTGCCTTTTTTCGTTGCCTCAGAATAGGGATGATAGCGACCGGGAGCCTTCGAACTCAGGGACCGAAGTGCATATCCCTTCGAACGCATTCCTGGTGCGCTTTCTGCACTTTGTCTGGACCCGGCAACACGAGAAGCTGCTGCAGGGGCAGGGGGGAAACTGAATGGTTTTGGGTTCACTGGCGAAAATGGAAGTGCCTCGTAGTTCTCTTTGTTACCAGAAGGACTGATTCTATTGGCTTCCAGCTTAGGAGTTGCTGAAGCCATGTAAGAAAGAGGAGTCTGAGGGGTGCAGGGGGTCAGAGGTGTTGAAGGCGTTCCAGGAACGGGAGAATTCAGAGGAGGAGAGAAGGGCGAAGTAGGAGCTGAGTAACTTGCAACAAAATCTTCGATCGTCGACACTCGCCGCGATAGGCTCTGGCCACTTGGAAAATTCTTTTCGTAAGCCCTACGACACAAGAAGACGAACTCTGGAAATGCGGAAAGCAACGTCTGAAATCAAGTCTCACATACCTCCATAAGTGCGTATAACATGGAAACACTTCGTCTGCGGAGATGCCAGTTAGGAGAGAAAGCTGACAATTCCAGATCGGCTCAAACCTATCAGAACATCCAAGCTGAGTAATGTCACGGCCAAAAAGTGGTCAAACCTCAAGGCTGTCCTTCCAGCCGCGATCGTTGCAGCAGCCAGTCGAGAGGGTAGATACTGTTGAAAGGTATATTCTGCAATAAACAGTTGAGGTTGAGAAGTGAAAACAGGAATGGCTAGTGAACCTTGCTGTCCCAAATCGGCAAAGAAATCAATATACTTGAGCAAGTATTTGACACATCGTTTCGACACAGGCTGTCCGGAAACTCGATCATCAGGAAAGACCGCTCCTAAAAGAAATGAATGAGACACCTCACTTTACATAACAATCTACCTGCGTCGATCCATAAAGATAGGAAGTGAAGAGGAACAACGACGCCAAGATTCCAATCGAGATACTTCAACACCTTCGATCACAAGTCACAGTAGTTGTGAACAGGAAGCCAACTCATGTAATTCGTTACCATGGATTCCATGTCACGAATTAAGTCGATCGTATATGCATTTTCTGCACACTCATTCAGCTCCGCCAATGTGGGCAGCATGTCATCCGGTTCGTCGTACTTGGCTACGAATGCAAGAGGTACAGACAAGAGACATGCATGAAAAATCATTCCAATAAACATACGCATTCTTCAAAAAGGAAGTAAATAAATAAATAAGAAATGACACACTATTACTAATACTACTACTAATACTAACACTACTACTACTACTACTAGAACTACTACTACTACTACTACTGCTACTAGAACTACTACCACTTCTACTGGTACTACTACTACTACTACTACCACTACTACTACTACTAACCACAGCAAGAACAAGCACAAAGAATAACCAAGGAAAAGAAGAAGAAGAAGAAGAAAGAAGCAGTAGCAGAAGAACTATATCAAAAACAGCAACAACGACGACGACGACAATAACAACAAAACAACTACAACAACAACAACAATGCAGCGGCAACCACAAACATATCATCGTCATCAACGACGACGACAACAACAACGACAACAACAACAACAATAATAATAATAATAATAATAATAATAATAATAATAATAATAATAATAATAATAATAATAATAATAGTGCTTCTCTGTCAATGGCTGATGCATTTCTGCACATGCGCCTCCATCGTCTCACCCGTGAGGGGAGTACGAAGAATTGACGATAGGCTCTAATGACACCCCCGCACGGGCAGTTCCAACACTTCCAGACGGACCGGTATGTTCAATGAAAATACTGGTGGCACCGACGGGAATCGAACTGGCGACAGGGCCCAGATGGTAGAACTTGACCACTGGGCTATCACGGTGTCCAAATAATAATAATAATAATAATAATAATAATAATAATAATAATAATAATAATAATAATAATAATAATAATAATAATAATAATAGTGCTTCTCTGTCAATGGCTGATGCATTTCTGCACATGCGCCTCCATCGTCTCACCCGTGAGGGGAGTACGAAGAATTGACGATAAGCTCTAATGACACCCCCGCAAGGGCAGTTCCAACACTTCCAGACGGGCCGGTATGTTCAATGAAAATACTGGTCCAGAAATAGACCGGTATGTTCAATGAAAATACTGGTGGCACCGACGGGAATCGAACTGGCGACAGGGCCCAGATGGTAGAACTTGACCACTGGGCTATCACGGTGTCCATAATAATAATAATAATAATAATAATAATAATAATAATAATAATAATAATAATAATAATAATAATAACAACAATAATAATAATAACAATAATAATAATAGCATTAATAATAATAATAATAATAATAATAATAATGTATCTCCTGCCAATTGCTGAGCCAAAAGGCCATGTGCATCCAGTCCTCCATTCCATAAGGAAAGTCTCCAGACCAATCGGTGGAATAAAGGAAGTGACGGCAGAGAATATTACTCTAGGAGCTTTATACCAATCAGCCCATTGAAAAGGACCAATGGCCTATGTACTCCCTAATAATAATAATAATAATGATAATAATAATAATAATAATAATAGTAGCAGTAGTAATAATAATAATAATGATAATAATAGTGCTTCTCTGTCAATGGCGAATGCATTTCTGCACATGTGCCTCCATCGTCTCACCCGCGAGGGGAGTACGAAGATTTGACGATAGGCTCTACTGACACCCCCGCAAGGCAGCTCCAAGCCTTCCAGACAGACCAATACTTTCAAAGAAAATATCCTTTGAAAATACTGGCACCGACGGGAATCGAACTGGCGACAGGTCCCAGATGGTAGACCTTAACCACTGGGCTATCGCGGTGCCACTAATAGTAATAATAATAATAATAATAATAATAATAATAATAATAATAATAATGATAATAATAATACTATATCTGAGGCGTACTGATGCAGCTAATGGCATATCCTCAACGGACATAAGCCTCCAATACCCTTGTTCGAGGTCCTCCACCCCCCCGTGTCAGTCTCTCGCCTGATGATCGGGGCCACCGATGGAGCTCCTGAGGGCAAGACTGCACTAAGCCGAGGTTATTCCGCAGTCCCAGCAACCTCTTGCAAGACGTCACCGAATGTGCAAGTGCATACACCAAGCGCGGTTGCTAGAGCTGCCTCGAAACCCCACCCATAACAATCTGGTGTCTGCTGGGTCCTGGGCTATCAACCAGCATATGCGGAGTTTAAGATCTTTTACGCGCGCAACGACCCTCCTCACCAGCATCTACCACCAAAGGGTTATGAGTTGGCGTCACAGTTTAACGCCTTGAGGCCATTGGGCTGGAACTCTGTTTAGCAAGTGTGACTAGGTTTTTTCATCGGGATTTCCCTCAAATATGTCACAGTCAACACTCCAAGGAATAATAATAATAATGATAATAATAATAAAATTATATTTATAACGATTATATTATTGATGTCAGTTGAGCACAAGTTTTCATGTGTGTTCCAGTGTCAAACAGTGCCCGTGTGAATGTAACACTCTTGTTGCAGCGAGTATGGCCGTGCATTAAAGAAAATATACAAACAAACCTGCCACAAAGATGCACGCCATAGCCACAAGTTGAATTCGAGCTTTGGCGACTTCAAGCGTGCCCAAGAGTCGATCAAGATATTTGATTGCAATGTGAGTCGTTGTGGTGGCAAACTGAAACTCCTCACCGACCTGCAGTTTCACAGGTTTGCCAAACATGGTGGGAGAAGCAAGCAAATACCTCGCACATCCAGTCTACTACGACTCGTCGGTACTTGACGTACTGGGAGTTCGGATTGTAGACCATGAACTTGGGCTCCTGTGTCTGATATGTCTCTAAAACTTCGAGCCTCTGAACTTCTTCATTGCTCAGACTTGGTTTGGGTTCATCAGTTGTTCCTGAGCTCCTAGAAGGGGTCTCAATCAAAGGGGGAAGGTCTTCAGTGTCCATTTCATCTCCTCCGACTCGCGCGGCTTTGGTCAGAGGCTGGTCCCAACTTTTGCAGTCCACCTTTGAAAGATGGGTTTTCAACGGGTGCTTTTGGTGGGCATGTGCCGCTTGCATACCACAAAAGTACTCAAAGGGACTTGGAAACGCCGACACCGCAAGCAACCCGTCTCAAACACAGCGATCCCGTGACGTGCTTGATCACGTTTGAGAGCAGAAAAAATTGATTGAAGAACCGTTGACCTGCTTTTGAGTTTTTGAGAGATTTTTGCGACCCGTCCCTTTTCCCGGAACATTCCTTTTTGCGTTTTTGAATACCGCTTTCTGCGCCACGGGCCGCGTTGTCCAGGATCTCCATCCTCATGTCGAAATCCGCAGATCAACGATTTTACTGCACCATGACTGGGATTATCCAGTACCAACAACAGGGTCAGACACTCAAACCATACCTGAAGTAGAGGGCAAAGACGAGTCCTTTCCCAGCGTGCAATCTTTCTTTTCTTACTGATTGAGTGAAACGCAAGAATTTGATAGTGACGTGAAAGAGGAAGAGGAGGGAAAAGAGGAAAAGGGAGATGAAGGAGTGTAAAAGGTATGATGGATGGCTGGAACTACAAATCGATCGGATCCACCCCTCCACAACTATTCATAATCCATCTAGCGTATGAATCGGAGCGTGACCTTTTATTGATGACCTATCTATCCAATTTGAAGCTTCTCCAAGCAACATCCACACGAAAGCACTAGCAATCGAAATGATTATTATATGAATTCTCAAAACAGGCAACGAAAACAAATGCAAGGCTATTCAATATTGTTGCACAAACACTCAAATTTTGTTAGACATCAAAATTGAAATGTCATAGACTTAAAAAGTAACCAGGATTCAACTAGTGTTGTGTGACAAAACAGGAGAGGAAAACAAGTTTAAGTGCAAACGGATTGCAATCATGTATTCTTGACCCTCTCAAATTTTGTTTCACTAAAATTGAACAATCATGAGACTTCAAAGGCGCCCTGATTCTACTTGTTCTGTTGTGTGTGCGCGTCAGATGTTCTTTCTCAGGTGCTGGAGACTCTGGAGATGTTGAGTGAGCCCCTTGCCCCTCGTGCGCTCTCTATTATCTCCGCTCAATCATCATCAACATCATCATCATCATCTTCATCTCCATCTTCTTCTTCTTCTTCTTCTTCTTCTTCTTCTTCTTCTTCTTCTTCTTCTTCTTCTTCTTCTTCTTCTTCTTCTTCTTCTTCTTCTTCTTCTTCTTCTTCCTCTTCCTCCTCCTCCTCCTCCTCCTCCTCCAGCTCCTCCTCCCCCGCCTCCTCTTTCATCCAGCCTCAGCCTCCTTGTCACTGGCGTCGCTTCCAGCACTATGAGCGCGTTTATGAGCACGGTATGCTTCCAGTCCTTGCAAATTTTACAACAACAACAACAACAACAACAACAACAACAACAGCAACAACAACAGGGAGAAGAAGAAGAAGAAGAAGAAGAAGAAGAAGAAGGAGAAGAATAAGAATTAGAAGAAGAAGAAGAAGAAGAAGAAGAAGAAGAAGAAGAAGAAGAAGAAGAAAGAAGAAGAAGAAGAAGAAGAAGAAGAAGAAGAAGAAGAAGAAGAAGAAGAAGAAGAAGAAGAAGAAGAAGAAGAAGAAGAAGAAGAAGAAGAAGAAGAAGAAGAAGAAGAAGAAGAAGAAGAAGAAGAAGAAGAAGAAGAAGAAGAAGAAGAAGAAGAAGAAGAAGAAGAAGAAGAAAAAGAAGAAAAAGAAGAAGAAGAAAGGGGAAGGAGGAAGAAGAAGAAAAAGAAAGGGGAAGGAGGAAGAAGAAGAAAGAAGAAGAAAGAGAAAGGAAGCAGGAAGCAGAAAGAAGAAGGAAGCAGGAAGCAGGAAGCAGAGGAAGAAGAAAGAAGAAGAAAGAGGAAGGAAGCAGGAAGCAGAAAGAAGAAGGAAGCAGGAAGCAGGAAGCAGAAAGAAGAAAGAAGAAAGAAGCAGAAAGAAGAAGGAAGAAGAAGAAGAAGAA
>WBZZ01003961.1:47500-55000 GCA_019918135.1 Paulinella micropora
TTGTTGTTGTTGTTGTTGTTGTTGTTGTTACTGATAGGTGGCTGCGTCAGACAACTACGAGAGCCTGCTCACGCAGCTCAATTACAAGTTCTTCTTCTTCTTCTTCTTCTTCTTCTTCTTCTTCTTCTTCTTCTTCTTCTTCTTCTTCTTCTTCTTGTCCTCGACCCTCTTGCTCTTGGCGTGCATGCATGCATGCAGAAAGAAAGAAGGACAGAAAGGAATAAAGAAAGAAAGAAAGAAAGAAAGCCAGCAAGCAAGCAAGAAAGAAAGAAAGAAAGGAAGGAAAGAAAGAAAGAAACAGGAGAAAAAGCAGAAGGGGAAAACAAACAAACAAACAAACACAGCGGCCAACAACAACACACACACAATTTAAATTCACTATCTATCTATCTATCTCTCTATCCATCTCTCTATCTCTCTCTCTATCTATCTATCTATCTATCTATCTATTTATCTATCTATCTATCTACCTATCTACCTATCTACGTATCTATCTATCTGTCTGTTTGGTTAGTTTCGACTTCGAATATTTCCTGAAGGGTTGGCGCTTTCAGGCGGGGACCATCCGTGTGTCAGTCTACCGCTTATACCAGGTGTACTGTGCAGAAAAGGGCGAGAGAGAGAGAGAGAGAGAGAGAGAGAGAGAGAGAGGGCGAGAGAGAGAGAGAGAGAGAGAGAGAGAGAGAGAGAGAGAGAGAGAGAGAGAGAGAGAGAGAGAGAGGGCGAGAGACAGAGAGAGAGAGAGAGAGAGAGAGAGAGAGAGAGAGGAACAGGCAGAGAGGATGGAGTGGGGTGGGGTGCGTGAGGGAAAGGCGGGGGGGGAAGGGCCCATCCGTGTGTCAAGTCTACCGCTTGTACTAGGTAATGCGCAGAACAGGGCAGGAGAGAGAAAAAGGCAGAGGGGATGGGGTAGGGTGAGACGCAGCCGGTGGGAGGTTGGGGGGGGGGGGGCATCAGCGTGTCACTCTACCGCTTGTACCAGGTAATGTGCAGAAAAAGGCGGGAGAGAGAGAGAGAGAGAGAGAGAGAGAGAGAGAGAGAGAGAGAGAGAGAGAGAGAGAGAGAGAGAGAGAAAGAAAGAAAAAGAGACACACATACATACATACCTGCATGTAGGTGGTGGAGAGTCGTGAACCCTGGACCAGCTCGCTTATTGCGCCCATGACCGGGTACATCTACATATCCATCTACATCTACATCTACATCTATACATAATACATATACGTTATACATCTGCGTATACGTGTCCGCCCCCCCCCCCCCCCCCTTGCTCACTTGGTGCTGCGCTCTCTCTCTCTCTCTCTCTCTCTCTCTCTCCCTCCTCTAGGAAGCAGTACCGGCACTACGTCGTCGAGGCCAGCTGTCACTGCCCGACCGAAGACGTCATCCCCTTTCCACACACACAGCACTCACACAGTACACACTCCTCGTTCTTACTATGTTGTCGAGGCCAGTTGTCACTGCCCAAGCGAAAATGTTACCACTCACCCACCCACCCCCCCCCCCCCCACCCCCACCCCCAACCACACAGACAGGACGTACTCCTCATTCCTCATTCCTCCTCCTTCTTCTCTCCTCCAAGAACCAGCTCACATCTTTGTCTGTGTACGTATGTCGCCCTAGGCTCTTGTAACTTCGCAGCAGAAGCTAACTAAGTTTGTCTCATCTCTCGAGCCGTTGGTCTATTTTGATAATCAGGGCATATCACAGACTGCAGTGTAGGAATGATGATCGTAGAACGAAAACGTATGATTGCCTTGAGTCTTTGGCGTATTTTGATATTCAAGGCATATCGGCCGTGTAGGAATGAATGATCGTAGAAGTTTTTGGTGTATTTTCATTGGTGTATTTTCATAATCAAGGATATCGGCAGTGTAGAAACGATCGTGGAACGAAAATAAATCAGCAAGTCGATCGAGAGAAACAGCACTGTATCGCTGCCCAAAGTTGCAATCGACCAGTAATCTAACCACTTAGTTGGAGCTCCGCCGCCGTCACCGGGTCCGGGGTCGGCCGGGGCCCGCCGCCGTTCGCGACCCAGCAGCCGCGGCCACCTGCCGGGCCTGTTGACTCAGCGCGATTCAATACCGGCTAAGTTCGGTGCGGCCGAACATTCCAGCACGGTGGAGTCACAACTTTGGCTTTTCTGCCGCTGACCGACAGTCGATTATATATCATCCGACGAATCAATTGCAACCGTCTACTAGGTTGAAGCGGCGCTCCGCTGCGGGCCAGCCATCAGCTGGAAAATCATCTCTGATGTCAGATCTCACTGCCGAGTCAGTCTGCCTCAGAGTCTGGCGTGACTCAATCATAGTATTAGTGCTGAATGGGAAGGCTCACGAACTTGAAGAAATAGAATTTATTACGGAGGCTATGATTGTTTAAGTTCCTGTGAGTTTGGTAACATCCCAAGTGGTAATTACACAACGAACTCTTATATATTAATAATAAAGATCTCTATGGCTGCATCAAGTCCTGACTCCTGAGAGCAGGTGAAATACCAGTAAATAGCAGAGCGGTAACTTCGTTTATTTACGTAGATTTCTGATGACTTCATATGTTGTGTAACACCCACGGTATACTACATCGTTATTTTGCTATTAGTTTTTACGGGAATTCACTTGTGGAAGTGATTCCTTGTTATTAAATGTATATCAGTCAAGATGAATTTTATTACATTTCCGGTTTTGAAGAATACTTCCGGTTTTAATGTTGTATTAGGCCATCATCGGATAAAGGGTATGGCGGGGGGAAGCTTGGAAGCTTGGACCCCATAGAGCCTTACTTGAAATCCTATGCATGATATTCACTTTCAAGTTATCATGTTACTGAATAGTACACTTAACCGTTTACCTGAGTGGTGAACTTGAAGTTGTTACGATATAAGTTACACAAAGCTGTGGCATCCTTAGTGATTTATTATTAATCGTAACCTCCCACATTAACTTAGTAGCGTTGACCCGAACCTTTTGTAGCAAATCAGTATAGTAACCAATCAAGTTGAAGGACTCATGATAAGGAAAATTTCAAGCGGCACGGAAATTCCGTGAAATTTAGCAGTTTTTCCTCGACGGTGACTGGGAATTTATTTTTGGGAAGCTACCCATCGTGGAACCTTTACCGATCCCTTTCAGGATCTATCCGTGCTACCTAGCAAGACTATCACGCAATATGGAAACGCACTTTAATAACTCGTATGTATAGAAGAACTGGCTCTTTGACTTCCGCGTCACAAACTAACTAACTTAGGTGCTGGTCTGTCGCATTTTCAGTTAACATTGGCATTATTGACTGTCCGGCCTATTGACACTGAAATCAACTATCCAAGTAACGATGAATTAAATTGAAATAGCTATGACTAACGCTCCCCCTTACTTATTTGTCAATATCATAACTACTATCATAAGTGTCTTATCGTTCTTAAGCAAAAAAAAAAATTGCAAGCGCTTCCCGTAAGGGGTATCAAAAGTCACGAAAAATTATATATATAGAAATGTTAGAGGTGCGAGGAAACAAGTGAACAGAAAGAAAAGCGAGCTGTATGCGTTAAAATGAAGTTGTCCATCGACTTCGGCCACCGGCCGCCGAAAATATCTGGTGGGCCCGCCACTGGCCACCCGAGTCCCAGAGTGTCACGGCATTCTCGCCCCAGCGGCCTCGATCCCACGATCCTATCGCCAACGGCCTCGATCCTACGATCCTATCGCCAACGCGCGTCCAGCTCAACCCCTATAGAAATATCACTCGCACAGCAAGGAGAAACAAACACAAAACAATGGTGAAACACCCATAATCATTCTGGGGTACCCGGAATGTCAACCGTAAATTTGTTTAGCAAATAATGAAACTGCTCGCGCGGTAACGGTTTAGTAAGTAAATCACCTATCTGCTTTTTAGTTCCTACCTTTATAAACTTAATCTCTCCATCTCTCTGAAGGTGATGAATGAATTGTAATTCGAGAGGCAATCTTTGGTGCGGGGTCCGGATAATCCTCTCTTACCCGCGAGAATTGTTTGTGAGTTGTCCTCGAAAATTTCAACTGCACCATTTTGCGGAATTCCGAGTTCCTGTCTGACATGACCTATAACAAAGAAAACTGCTAACTAGGGGGGGTCACTTTTTCCGAAATCTTTCAAGACATTATGTCAATTTCTCCCAAACTAACAGGAGCTTATTTATATTGCTTCCACTGTTTGTAGAAAGCATAGGAATGATAATAAAAAGTGTTTTTATTAATGTTAAATCACTTTAACTTCAACAAAAAGACTGATTTTTAACCGGTCCGAAACCACGTTTTACGACGATTTTTCTATGTTTATTTGGTGTCGGCAATCAGAATATAACAGCGTGCCGTTGCGATAACAAAGGAAACCAGCTTTATTTATCATTATAGCATTATTTTACTTTATTTTCCTCACTTCTACTCACAAATTAGCTTGCGGACTTAGTTTTTTTTTAGGTAGGGGGACGTGTCGGGAGGGGAAGGATAGAGGAGGAGTGGAACGGAGAGAAGCATGCAACGAAGATGCAATTGATTTGCACACATATCGTTTTAAGCAAATATTAACTAATTATTATAATATTACAGAAGCTTAGTTGGATTTGAAATTGATCTGAATGATAGGTGCTCACGTGCACACGCAGGCATCAAAAAGATCAAAGTGTATCTCCAAGTGCCTACAAAAAAAAAAACAAGCTGATTGCATGTACGAGCGAGGATAGCCTACCTTTGCATGCATACACATGTATTATTTGTGATTCAATGCCATTGATGCTAGAGCAAACTCAAACCAAGGTGATGAGTTAGTGTGGGTGCTGGGCGTGACGTTAACGTTCCGGGGAGGTGTGGTGTTTACACAAGAATCACGAGCTTGCAATATAGCAAGAAGTTTTGCAATATCGCTAGTCTCGTTATTCTGTCTGTTTCTGCTCTTTGGCTGCTCTTGCTCTTCTTCAGTATCTTCTTCGTCTGCCTCATCGTTTACTTCAGTCTTACCTCTTTTCTTCCTGTTCTGTTTATTCTTCTCTTTTTCCTTGGCAAGCCTCTCCTTCTCCTCTTTTTCCTTGGCAAGCCTCTCCTTCTCCTTCTCCTTCTCCTTCTCTCTTTCCTCCTTCTCCTTCTCCTTCTCTCTTTCCTTCTTCTCCTTCTCCCTTTCATTCCTCTCCTTCTCCCTTTCCTTCCTCTCCTTCTCCCTTTCCTTCTCTCTTTCCTTCCTTTCCTCTTCCTTAGCCTTGGCCATGTCTGCCAACAGCTTCTTGCTGTGAGCCTCCAGCATGGTGTTAAGGATTGATCTGACTCCTTCCTCTGACACGCCACCAGCTGCAGTCTCCTAAGCATCATTGTATATGTGTTGATTTTTGCACACACACACACACACAAACAAACGATTTTGATACCTTTTTGTTTCCGTCAGTCTTCGTGACCTTTCCCCCTACAGAGAAATCTGACGTTTGCTTGATGACAAGGAAGACGAGAATGAGGAAGAAGGTGAAAAGAAGACAAAGAAAGAAAAAGAAATACCTTTTGGAGACTTCTTGCTTGATTTAGGCTCCGGCTGAATCTCTTCCTCCTGAAGTTCTCCGACGATCTCATTCTCCGCCAAACTTCCTGTTCACATTAAAAAAAAAAAAAAAAAAAAAAAAAAAAAAAAAAAAAGAACGCAAAGTTGTGATATATATGTATGTCTACAATGCTGTCATGACATAACGCTTAAATGTAAAGCAAACATACCATGCTTCAATTTCTTTACTCGTGACGAAGACCGAGGTTCCCCCAGGTGAGTGAGCTCCCTCTTGCGCTGCAGATCAAAGGCAACATAATTAAGAATGCAAAAAATAAAGCAACGTGCAAAGCAAAGGCAACATAATTTTACCCGGTTCGCTTCCTGGATCAGCAAAATCTCCTTCTTTCTCCACTTGCGCAAAATCTCGGGATTGGTCGGGTTCCCGACAAGGGGCAAGAGCATGGGTTTGACTTGGTTTTTAAAGTTCAATGGAGACGGAGGCAAAAGACAGGAATGCTTCAGGTTGAACCAATAAAAATTCAACAACTGAAACTCCTGCTTCTTATCACCCGTGCTATCCGGATCCAAGTCGCGAAGCGCCAGGATGGAGCGATGAGAACCTCAAACAAAGTACACGAATCTGAGTGTACTATAATCAGAATATACATATTATTTCAAATATTAATAATATTATGAGGGCATTTCAACCCCCCCCCCCCCCCGGAACCCGTCTCCGGAACCCGTCCCGGAATCCGTCTTCGGAACCTAGTGCATGTGAGAAAAATATACCTCGGTTTATCTCATACTTGTTCTTGCTGCGCCAATCATCAGGAAAAGTGATTGCCAGCCTATTAGCAAAAGAAAGAAAATGCAGGCAGAAGCAATCATGAATTTACCCAGGAGCGTTTTGGGAAATTTCCCCTCCGAAGTCTCCACTTGCGTGACCTCGTCCAACTTGAAATTGTTGTAGCGGGTGAGATACACCCCGATCACCGCCGCGGTCTCCCGCAGCTTGCCGTCATCGGTGTAATGCTTCATCAGCAAACTAAAAAGTATTCAACATCAGCCTGGCTACTTCCCCCTCCCCACCCCCGCTACCGACAACATAAGTCGCGACGCAGCCACAAAAACAACAGCAACCAGCCAAAAGTAGGGGGGATAGCGATAGAAACTCATGAAAAACAAAAATAAAACAAAAGGAAAAAAAACAGCGGCAAAAACACTCATACCGGAAGCGACGCGAGCCCCCCCCCCCACCCACCCACCCCCCCCCCCCCGCTACCGACAACATAAGTCGCGACACAGCCACAAAAACAACAGCAACCAGCCAAAAGTAGGGGGGATAGCGATAGAAACTCATGAAAAACAAAAATAAAACAAAAGGAAAAAAAACAGCGGCAAAAACACTCATACCGGAAGCGACGCGAGCCCCCCCCCCTCCCCCCCCTCCTACCATTTTGGCACCCTGTCGGAATAAACCATGGTTTGTGGGAAGCAGGAGGAGTTGGGAGCTCATATTTGCAGGGTGGCTAGCCCCAGTCTCGATGTTGATGCTGATATGATTTTTCGGAATTCACGCAAATATTTGCGTTAGGGCAGTGTCCTGAATGCCAAAATCCTTTGTTTTCTTTTGCACCCCCGCTACCGACAACATAAGTCACGACACAGCCACAAAAACAACAGCAACCAGCCAAAAGTAGGGGGGATAGCGATAGAAACTATGAAAAACAAAAATAAAACAAAAGGAAAAAAAAACAGCGGCAAAAACACTCATACCGGAAGCCACGCGAGCCCCCCCCACCCACCCCCCCCCCCCCCTACCAACAACATAAGTCGCGACACAGCCACAAAAAACAACAGCAACCAGCCAAAAGTAGGGGGATAGCGATAGAAACTCATGAAAAACAAAAATAAAACAAAAGGAAAAAAAACAGCGGCAAAAACACTCATACCGGAAGCGACGCGAGCCCCCCCCCCCCCCCCCCCCGCTAC
>WBZZ01003961.1:62500-77668 GCA_019918135.1 Paulinella micropora
CAGACCGCCTTCGAGTGTGACGATAAACAAGGTTTGGACGGCTGACTTTTCGCAAGTTGAGTTCATCAGGGGTAATTTCGCATTGATCGTGTTGTTCCAGTCTCACACTGTTACGTTTGTGTTTTAGATGGTGATTTTGCCAAGTGTGAATTTTGCACTGAGCTGGCAGCGGAGCATTCGATAGGTTTCAAGACGGAGACTGATGCTCAGGACTGGCGTCGGAGAAGTCGATTGCATAGCAAGTTGCATCGAGAAGCCCGGGTAGCCAGCATGATTCGAAAGAAGGGTGCCCCTGTCGACCAACATTCCACTGTGATTTCAACTGGCATGAAACCTCCATTCAAAGTTCCTTCTTGCCGCCGCAGAGCAAAAGACTTCAAGGGGAAAATAGTCTTCAGGCTATGTCTTGGCATGACTACCTGTTACACGACCGACACTCATTTCGTTTTTGCGTATCTCGAAGGCGCAGTGGAGCATAACGTGAACAGCAATATCACTATGCTGGCTTCGATTCTGCATTGGGAGCTGTGGGATCGACGCACTATGGCATCGTGGAAGCTGTACCTGGAATGGGATGGAGCAGGCGACAACACAGCGTGGGCCATGCTTGGCTTTGCCTCTGATATTGTCGACAGAGATGTCAGGGGAGAAGTCCAGACTCATCGAAAGCCTCCAGGGCACGGTCACGACGGCGACGACCAAGACTTCAGGGTGATGGACATTGGTTTGAAAAGCTCGTTCTTCGTTACCAACATCGCCCAAGCTCTCTTCAAGGCCATGTTGGCCTTCAAAACCAAGCGAGATCGCTACGTGCTGTTGATTCTCGGCTGCAACTACGACTGGCAAACTCATTACAGTCCCTGCATGAACAAGCACATCAAGCACTACAACAGGCCGTTGGCATACCGAATCAAGAAGCTGGAGCCGGGAGCGCTTCCGACTGCGGAGATCAAGACATGGGGGGATGCCCAAAAGGAGTGGCACGGGGAGCACGACAACGTGAAAGGGGCGCCACTTCAACTGTTCGTCAAGCGTCCAGGTCAATTTTTATCATTTCTTTTCCTTGGCTGTGTTGTTCATAGACAACGTTAATATTACTGTAACATACTAATTCTCCTTATTCTGTGTGTTTTTTTTTCTTTCAGAGACTGACCTTCCACTGAAGCTCCCTGTCGGCCACTTTGTCAATCCCCGACTCAAAAAAGATATTCGGTATCTGGCATCCAAATACTGTGGTGAGGATGAAAAGGCATGGATCGAGGAGATGCTTGCGGGTAAGAATCTCACCAGAATTGAATTCGACGGTGAGTACATGGACGGTGGATTGCCCGGCCGTCCAGCACACATGTCCTGCACTGACGCGAAGGGGACGGAGTGGAGATTAGAGTTTCGCCTCATCGACGAACTTCCTGTCAACTTTTGGGAGTTGCCGCCCAATCGTAAAGAAAAGATGGAAGGTCTCACGCGGCTGACACAGGAAGAGTTAATGTCGTTACCGCGAACTTACTTTTGCAACGACAGAGAGGCGCCTGCACATCCAAAGTGGGTCGGCGCGAGGGAGCTCACTGCAGAGGAGAAGTTCGCACAGGATGTGGCTTTCAACTTTGCCTCAGCACCGTGGCGTAAGGTGTCGCTACTTCTTAGCGAAGCAGCAGACAAGGAAGCCTTTGCGGCGAGCCAAATGGTGATAAAGGAGCTCAAGTATTGGCTTCGAATGCATGGCGTATCCACCCAAGACGGAGATCGCAAACAATTCAAAAAGGCTCAGCTTATCGACGTGGCATGGAGCCATTTTCAGGTTTGTGATTGCGGCCTCCAGGATGAGCTCTCTGCTGATGCTGCAGCTCCAGCACCTCAGCATGCTTCGGATTCAGACGGAGATGGTCGATTTTCATTTCTCATAGCTAGTATAATTGTATGCTCTGCTATGTATCGTAGCTGCATGATGATTACATTGTGTTGGTAGTAGCTGGGGTAGCGAATGGCATTGGTAGTGGCGCTCGCGGTCGTCGAGCAGGTCGGGGATGTCGCCGCAAACGCAGGGCTGCTAATGCGCAAAGGGGACGAGGAGTCTATCGCAAGCGCGCACGTGAACCGCGCGAATCAGAGACAGAGCCATCGCGGCGCAGGCGCCGTCGAGTTCCTGGTCCGGAACCGTGGGAATGCACCATCTGCCACTATGAAAACGAGGAGGGAGGCGACAGGTGTGGCCTCTGCTCGTGGGATGATCAATCAACGAGCGACCAATCAACGAGCTCAGATTCGGATCTGCCGCTCCTGTAGAAGTCCTCCAATCTACAAACGTGGAAGTTTTTATGTACATCCGCCTGCAATCGTGCGTCTGAATATGTTTCGCGTGTTTATTTAGGTATCTGAACAGGCGCTTGGGTCATCGTCCACTTTTTCGTTTGATTTGAAATTGATCTGATTGTAGAGCATATAAGGTAGCTACTATTAAAGAAAAGCATTTTGATTGCATCTGTTTTGTATGAACCTAGTTGCTGTCACGTCCTCACTGACAATCCCTTTATTCACCCCACACACCCACCCACACTCCACCCCCTTCATCTCTCACCCTTCTAAAAGCATCTTTCTAAGGAAATTAAACAATAATATAATAATGATATGGTAATAGTAGCAGTAATAATCATAAAGCTAATAAGAACAGGTGCATCACATCGGACTTACATCGATTCCTCACCTCCGCCCCTACCCCTACCCTACCGACACGCCCCCCTACCTAAAAAAAACTAAGTCCGCAAGCTAATTTGTGAGTAGAAGTGAGGAAAATAAAGTGAAATAATGCTATAATGATAAATAAAGCTGGTTTCCTTTGTTATCGCAACGGCACGCTGTCATATTCTGATTGCAGACACCAAAAAAACATAGAAAAATCATCGTAAAACGTGGTTTCGGACCGGTCAAAAATCAGTCTTTTTTTTAAGTTAAAGTGATTTAATATTAATAAAAACACTTTTTGTTATCATTCCTATTCTTTCTACAAACAGTGGAAGCAATATAAATAAGCTCCTGTTAGTTTGGGAGAAATTGACATAATGTCTTGAAAATTTTCGGAAAAAGTGACCCCCCCTAGTTAGCAGTTTTCTTTGTTCTATTGCTAGTCCTTCTCTTATACATTCAGCAGCAGCGTAAATTTCCGCTTCATTTGAGCTAACCACCACCACAGTCACCACCACCCACACACAAGAGGACACGACACAGACTCATGACGATGACGACACATGTGACAATGTCGATGATGTTAGTCAGTCAGATAGTCAACAAGGACAGGGGGAGTATGGAGGGGACACAGAAACACAAGATAGCTTTTCTACACAGGACATCGACACCACACCGACAGCTGCGCCCCATCCCACCGACACAACCCCACAGACAACCAACACAGGACTAGGACATGCACACGCACTCACATATGCATCTGACCCTCAAGCACAACACGAGAGAAGAGCATATGAAGAGAGTGAGCAGCCTAGTAAAGGAAGCACATGGGAACAGAGTGGCAAGATCACAGAAGCAAACATAGTTCATGAAGGAAAAAGAATAAGACAACAGGCACAACAACAACCATCACAAGCACAACAACCACTATCACGACCGCATAGCGAACTAAAACGAAAAGAAAAAGTAGTTGAGATTCAGGAACTAGAGGGAGTGAGAGTGAGAGTCCTTGCAAGAGAGTGGGGAGACGAGTGGGCAGAGAAGACATACGGAGAGGGCTGGGAGAGTAAAGTGCGCACAGGCATAATGAAGCAGAAGTGTGCCCCCAAAGAGAGGTTAAAAGTGAGAAAACAACCTAAGCCATCTCACTTTGTTCAATTTGAGGACAGACTAGAAAAGATGCTAGATTCTGACATCAATAGTACAAGGTAAGTGAGGAAGAGTCCGTATTGCCTGCTGGAGATTTGGAGAGTGCTATGTTGTGTTATGACAGATGCATGAATGAACCAAATGAGCTTTTGCTTTATTTAAACATTCGTGTGCCTAAAGAGATAGCAGAGCAGGGATTGACAGCGAAAGAGTTGTTACAGGGCATGAAGAAAGAGATACAGTCTCTTAAGGACTTTAAGACATACACATGGGTTAACTATAGCGAAGCCAAAAAGGCTGGTGTTAGCAAGATAGTTAGGCTCACATGGGTTCACAAAGTAAAGATAGACGAGAACGGAAGGAAGTTTATTAAGTCTAGATTAGCTTTAAGGGGAGACATGTTAGAGCCAGGAGTCAGTTTTAACCCTGACCAGTTGTTTGTTCTTTGTGCCTCACATCGCTCACTGCTCATGCTTGCCAAACTAACTGCCTGACATGGTAATAAGCTTTACGGAATTGATTTCAAAAATGCTTACTTAAATGCCCGCATGCAAGATCCGGTATTTGTCTACCCACCTGATGCAATGGATAGAGAGGGCAAAGAGGGGATGATATTGCGTGTTGATGGCGTGTTGTATGGTGCGCCGCAGGCAGGTAGAAGGTGGTATGACATACTAGCCCCTAAGTTAGTAAAGCTAGGATTTAGGTTGAAAGACTCCGACTTATGCATGTTCGTAGAGAAAGACAAGCCTATAAAAGAAGCTATAATGGGAGTATTTCACGTGGATGATTTGATATTTTCCGCACCTAGCAAAGAAGCTTATGATAAATTCGCGTCTGCATTAGAACGGTACTACCCACTAAAAAGGTTAGGAGTCGCAAAAGAGTTCAAAGGTATAGAGATAGTGCATGAGAAAGGCAGGATCGTTTTGCACCAGAGAAAGTAACAGTTGCAAATTTTACGTGAGACAGGATACGCAAATTCTCGTCCGGCCAGTACCCCTGCGGTAGACAAAACACCGGAAGCAATGTCGGAAGATGCTGCTTTGCGTAAAATGTCTATTCCGAGTATAGTAGGCAGTTTGCTTTATTTAGCCAAAATTTTAATGACAAAACCAGATATCGAACAAGCTCTTAATGCTGCAAGCGTCATGCAAACCATAGATAAAGGAGTAACCTATGCTATGTTAGGCAGAATTATAGGCTATTTAATCAAGTCTTTTCGCGGTTTAGCTTTTCACAGGCCAAAATCCGTTCAAGAGGGTATGACCTACCCTAAAGTCACGTCGTGGCCTGATGCCGCTCAGAAAGTTTGTTTAAAAACGGGTAAGTCTCGCACGGGTTATATAATATTGTGGGGAGGAGACCCGATAGGATGGCTTTCAAAAAGACAAAGTAGGATAGCACTTATTTGTTCAACATCCACATCCTTACTCTCACTCTCCCCCTCAGCTACATCCTCATCCCACTTGACTGTTCTTTCTGGATGTGCTTCCTTCCCTATCACGTACGGGTTAAACCGCACGTTTCTAACTCCTGTTATCACTTTTCTACCGTCCCACACTCTATATAACTCTCTAAATAAGTCATACCCTACTAGCATAACTTTCTTTCCTCTAAATTGTCCCTTTCTACCTTGCCTGTGTATATTGCCCCAATGCATCCTATTGGTCTACGGTGTCAAAAACGGTTTCCTTCGTAATAACTGTTCATATGGGGACATCCCTTTCCTAGGCCCTTGGGTGGCAGGCAATATGTTATGTAAAGTGGTTGCCGAATGCTCCATCTCTGCCCAGAAAGAAATGGGCAGGTGGGCGTGGTAACGCATGGCTCTTGCGGCCCCAGCCGTAATGTCCTTGGCTTTTTCAGCAATAGGGTTGCAATCTTTGTCCCCCGTCGCCGACGTTTTCCAAATAAACAGACTAGGCTTCCACCACTCTATCACTTCTTTTGGGACATCAAACTCTTGATCACATCTTATTTCTTGTACTTTATTTCCTGTCTGTCTCTCATAAAATGCTACCGCCTGCTTAATGCAGTCAATAAATTCGTTCTTATGCGAAAGATAATAATCCTTAATACACAACGAGTAATCGTCCGTAACCAAAATTTTGTGTCTCTTACCGTGTATTGAGCGTGCTGACCACGTTCCGGTGTCTACGTGTGTTACTACTCCTGGCTTACTAGCTCTCTCTATCTTATTAACCTTAAACCTAGGCAACTGCTTCGCCTTACCTATCATACGGGATTCGCAAACTCTACCTTCTTCTCATCTCCTACTAGCTTTATGCCTAATGCATTTGCTTGAGCTCTCATCTTCTTAATTCTATAGTGTCCACAAGCATAGTGGAACAATTCTATATCTACCTTTCTAATCGCACCAGGCTTGCGGGGATAAGACGCATACAGCGTTACCTCACCCGTTTTGCCCTCTGCCTGTCTACACTCCTGTCTTTCTCTCTTGGGGTTTCCCTCCCCTTTTACCCCACCACACCCCTATTCTTATTCTGTGGAGGTTCATAACGCTCATTGATGTCCAATGGGGCGTCAAACTCGTTGTCCCACCTATAAAGGAGGGTCGACATGAGCCTACCTCTGACAAGCACGTCTTTCTCTTCTAATCTTATGGGGTGTTTTAGTATGACCAACTGTCCATTTTGATGGACGATAGACCGATGATGGGTATAATCCATCCTGCCGGTCGACGCAATATTCACGGGTATAACCTGGCATCAAGGAGCATAGGCCTTGACACCTTAATTGGTTTGCCGTGTCCATTGATACGCGTCACTCTTGCCGTCCCCTCCTGTCCTATCTCACACTCTCCATTACCTGTTACTAGCTTGACAGGGGGTACGGACTTGATGTCGTGTAATATCTCAGGGTTGCATGCAACGTCTCGGGACGACCCGCTATCCTTAACTATCGTTTTCTTTCTATCTCGCCCCCCTTCCCCATCTAACACTAGTGCATACTAGTTCTGTTTGCTGTTCTTATGTTGTGATGCTGGTGGCTGTGAGGTGTTGCTGTCTTGGGTCTGTGTTGGTGGGGATAGTGTCGCGCGAGCTACGTGCGCAACATACACTCCCTCTATCGCTCTCACCACATCTGTCAAGAACTCATCTAGCACTAACTTCCCATCACTCACTCTCTTCACCTCACCACTGCTTTCTCTAATGCATGTTCTTGTGAGTTGTTGAGCGAGCTGTGCTATGTCTTTGAAAGTAATGATGGGTGGTGTTTTGGTGTGTGGCTGAGCTTGGGGTGTTGAACCTGGTTGTGCTGTTAGGGTTGCAGCAGTGCCTCCCCTTTTTTTCCTCTTGGCCTCCCCGGTCCCTACAACAACGCTGGGCAGTCCGGCATCTGCCGGACTCCCACTCACGTCTAGAGTATCCTTCTTGTGCTTCTGTAAATATCGCCTAACATTCCCTTTGCGCGTGAATTGCAGAAATTCCGTGTCTATGTCTTCATCATCCACACATGCAGCCATTGCCATATCATGTCTTATTTCATCAGAGCATCGAGAGTCATTGCCATTATCATACTCTTCCATCTCTTCTTCATCTTCTTCCTCCTCACTACTCTCTCTCTCTCTCTCTCTCTCTCTCTCTCTCTCTGCATTGGCGTGTTATCTGTTTGCGTGACTTGTGCGGATGGTGCGGTGTGAGGTGTTTGTGTGGTGGAGGTGTGTTTTTACGGTGCTGCCCCT
Source organism: Paulinella micropora (assembly GCA_019918135.1). NCBI lineage: Eukaryota > Cercozoa > Imbricatea > Euglyphida > Paulinellidae > Paulinella > Paulinella micropora. Next base: position 70,038 of record WBZZ01003961.1, read on the forward strand.
AGACGCCTGCTCCCCTTCACCTCCCCTTTCGCTTTATTCTGCTCACTCTCTCCCTCCCTCTGTGGAGTTTGGTCAGTGAATGTGGCAGTGAGGTTGTGCGGTGTGACTATCCCTCTCGCTTTTGCATCATCTCTCAAACCTCTCTCATCTGGATAATAAGGGGATTTAGGAGGACGGAGGTCTGGGCTGACAGCTAAGTCAAGCAAGGGGTATTCTTTGTCTTGCTTTTTGGCATGATACCCGCAAAATAGACCATAGGTCAAACGAGAAGCTTGCGCAGCATTAGGTCCCCGCTTGTCTTTCTCAAGGGAGATCTGACAAGGACTATTCTTTTTGTTTTTCCCGTGACAAATAAGGGACCTCGGGCTGTCTCGTGAATACCTCGCAATAGCTGTCTGAGGTGTTTTAGGGGCTGAGTTTTGACGCCATGGGGTGTCAGTGGAAATGCCCTTGGTTAGCTGACTTTGAGAGCGTGAGATTGGCGTGGCGGAGGGACTCCCTCCGTCACTTTGACTAGTTTGATTTGTTGACAGGGGACGAACACCTGGCTCAGTCTGGGGTTCCCCAGACTCGACATTCGCTCCCTTTCTGCCTCTCTCTTCGTCAGGGGTTTCCCCAGTTTCGTCTAGGACATCTCCCCCCATGAAAACGAGTAAAGCGTCACTATCTGTTTCGGTGTCCCCTTCTTGTTCTTGTTCTTCCTCTCTTATGAGGTTCGCATCTTTACGAGACTTTTTGTTCTTTGTGTTTTGATGTTTTCCCTTTTTCTTCTTCTTGTCGTTTTTGTCTTCGCTCACTTGATTTTTCTTACGGGGTTTCTTTGCTGGGCAATACTTTTTCGTGTGGCCTTTCTCGTTGCATTCAAAACAAGTGACCTTGAGCCACCAATCCTCCTTCTTCTTGAACTTTCTATACTTGCCCTTACCCCCTTCCCCCTCATCTCCCTGATCATCTAGCAAGAGGTTTGTCTCTCTCTTCTGCCTCGTGTGCTTGTCAGGCCTTTCCTTCCTCTCTTCTCCCTTCCACTTATCCTTTCTCCACAACGCCCATGTGTCTCTCGCACTATCGACTAGATCATCAAATCCGGGTCTTAGGTTGGGTGGTAGATTGAAGTGAAGTGCTTTGAAACTCTCTCCATATGCGGGGTGTCTTGCAAGCTTAGCGAGCAGGGCTCTCACTAGGTCATCTTCATCAAAGGGATGAGTTCTATGACTCTCTACCTCTCCTTTCATGGCAACATAGTCATTCAACCATGCATCAACATTTTGTCAGGGTTTGGGATATATGTTTTCGAAAATTTGTGCTTTAATGTTTTTGCTGACCCGGAGATTGAATCGAACTTGGCCCTAACTGCTTCTATCAGCTCTATCGGGCCAGTCACTATCTTAGTGCGCAAATATCGAACAACAACAGGGTGAGAAAAAGCAACAGACAAATGAGTTGTAGTGTTCGCATGCGTTCATAATGTCTCTTCTCTTTCTGTATCACTTTCACTCTTAGTGTGTGTGCTCGTTTCGACTGTTTTCTTCTCTCGCGTTTCAGTTTCTTAGCTCTTTTCTCTCTCCACTGTTTCTTCTGTTCGTCATACAGCTTTGCCCATTCTTTCGGTTTGTCTTCAGCAGATGATTTGCCTTCTTCTTTTTTCGTTTTGGGTCTCTGTCTACCCCCGTCTGAGACACTGCCATCATTGTCTGAATCGGAGTCAGGAGTATCCTCTGACTCTGGTTCTTCTGGCAACTCCCTTTCCTCAATTTCTATTGCTTTCGCTGGGTCGTAAGGATATTTAACCTTTGCTTTTGCTGGGTCATCGAATGCCAGCGTAACACACTCACCATGCCAGGCACTGATGCCTTTGACATAGTTCACTAGCTTGTAACGGAAGTCGGAATAATTCCAAGTGGTACCATCCAACTGCGGGATGTACTCTTGCTTTAAACCCATTGTTTTCTCAGTTCCAAGGCTCATAACCTTTGGGAAGCTACCCATCGTGGAACCTTTACCGATCCCTTTCAGGATCTATCCGGGCTACCTAGCAAGACTATCACGCAATATGGAAACGCACTTTAATAACTCGTATATATAGAAGAACTGACTCTGACTTCCGCGTCAAAAACTGACTAACTTAGGTGCTGGTCTGTCGCATTTTCAGTTAACATTGGTATTATTGACTGTCCGGCCTATTGACAAATCAACTATAAAAGTAACGGTGAATTAAATTGAAATAGCTATGACTAACGTGTATGGCTAAATAAGGGAAACTGCACTTATTAGTTGTGGTTCAAGTTGTACGGGTATGTTTTGGCATTTGTGCAGGTTACGGACCGTCTGTAACGCATCGAGTCAGTCCGAGTCACAGTTGACCCGTGTTAGAGAGACACTCCGTTTTTAACAGTTTTCCCCTCTGCAGTGGCTTGTTGTTTGGGTTCAATTCTGACTTCCCTTTCAGAAGTGGAGGTTAGCTTTGAACCTGTCGTGTTAATTAATAATTCCATTTTTCCCTTGAGCTCGTAAGGGTAAGACCACTGGGGTCTTATTAATAATACATTTGGAGTCCCTTTGCCTTTTTTCGAACTCATAGTATTTGGAATTTGGAACGACGCACCCTCTGGGAACAAGCTCAGCACTGTTGTTGACTATGTCTTGGTGAGGGTGCCAAGTAGCACAACAAGAAAATCTGCATGTGCCCCTTTTGCAACTGGAGCGCCGCAGAGCAAAAAGTAATCGCGCTTGATGCGTTGCTCGTAATGCGTTGTGCTTTGTGACATTTAGATGCGAGCTCCAGCCCGGAGGTGAGCGAAGAGGAGGTGGCAGACGAATCCGACGAATCCGATGGCCCAGCGCCCACTCCGAGCCCAAAGCCGACCCAAAAGCACAAGACTCGAAAAGCATAAGCAACCCCGGGAACAGCCCAGCAAGCTTGAAAATGAGGAGCGGAAATGTGGCCCGGGCTGCAAGTGCCCAAAGTGCCATATGATGACCGAAGTGAAGAAGAGGAAGAAGGTGGAAGAAATATAATGAAGACTGAGTGGAGCAATGAGCAAAAAAATTAAAAAGTTAATTTACTTACTCGTTAAACGTGTTATTTACTTACTAGTTAAAGGCGTTTTTGGTATTAAAATGATGATATACTATTTATCAATGCATGCACTGAATTACCTATTTCAATGCATGTCATGCATTGAAAAGACACATTTCAATGCATGCATTGACATTTTAGTGCATGCATTGACAATCAATTCATGCAGTGAAATACACATTTCTGTGCTGCATTGACATTTGAATGAATGCATTGAAAATCAATGCATGCATTGAAATACACATTTCTGTGCTGCATTGACATTTTAATGCATGAATACATGTATTGATCACTGCTGCATTGAAATTTTAATGCATGTATTGAAAATCAATGCATGTATTGAAACATACATTTCTGTGCACGTGCTGCATTGAAATTTCCATGCATGCATTGATACACATTTCCAGTGCATTAAAATGTCAATGCATTTCAATGCATCATGCATTGAAATTTCAGTGCATGCATTGAAATGTCAATGCATTGCATTGAAATTTCAATGCATGCATTGACATTTGGGATCATAGTGGTACATTACGATCGCGAGTGGGTTTTTGGCCACATGGGGTTTGCAATATTAATTGAGCGGAGAAAGTTTGGGAGTTACTTTGAAGTGGCGGGAAAGAGCGGATCTGAGCGGAGAGTTAAGAGAGGCGTCTGTGGGTGTGGAAAGTTGGGTCAGTGAAGATGGTTTGAAAAGTTCTAGAAGTTCTTGGTCACGCAGAAGTACCACTAAAAAAATGCCATAAATGGATTACCTATGTATTCCCTAGAAAAGCATGCCGGCTGTCGGCAAACACTTTTATGCATAAAAGCTGTAAGTGTGGGAAAGCTGTTGCCAAAAAAAAGGTAAAAAAGTTTTCTCTGAAAAAATCCAACCGAGGTCAACTAAATTTGTGACTTTTATGCATAAATGCTTTCCGCATTCCTTGAACTGACTCAGTGAATTAAATTCTGCTGCACTGACAATTTCCAGACACTGAAACAGTAGCTTGAGTGAGAAAAGTCGCATTAACGCTAGCCTGAATTAGAACTGATGTCATTGGAAGCGACACTTGATCCAAATATGCATAAAAGTGCTACATTTGCATTGCCTAGAACGGCCACACAAGGTTCAGCCTGAATGTTAATCTCAACCTAGGTCCTTCGTAAATGCAACTTCCTCAGTGAAAAAAACTTTTAATGCAAAAATTCCGACCGGTCGTGCCGTGCCGAATCTTTTACCTCTGGCGGGAAGCTGTTGACGGAGTCGAGTCAGTGTCAAAATCCCCAACGAAGCATGCCATCCAGGTTCTTGCCCTGACTGCGCGTGCAGAGCTGCGCAAGGGCGGACGAAGTGGTTGCTGGCTAGCAACTGCTTCCGACTCAGCGTCGGCGGCAGAGCCCTCCCAGTCACCTGAAGACTTGTCATCGTCACTGTCTGAGGTACACTGGGAATCACTGTGCGCCATTTCGTCTGTTTCATTTCCATCTTCAGCTGCGTCCAGCTCTGCTTCCCCTCGACGCCTGCGCCTTGGCCGTGGCAACATTCTGGGACTCCTCGCCAGTGACTTCTACAGAGCCGTCCCCGGCCTTTGCATCTGCCGCAGACATTGCTGAATCTCTTCTCTGCAAACTTGCCTGGGACAATTCCTGCTCGCCTTGCGATGCCTGAAGCTCCCTGTTCCCTTGCGAGTCTGCCTCCTGGGAATCTTGGAGCGGATCATCCACGACTCCTTCCTCAATCGCTGCGCGAACAGTGACAAGCCAGTTCAAAACCGAAAGGCGCTTGCAGCGCTGGACGTTTCCGTCGAACTGAGGAAGAACATCATTTTTGATTTGCAACTTGATCTCCAATGGAACAAGCCTGTTCTTCATGTCATCCTTGGAATCCCAGTCTTCAGCTGCGCCAACAGGGTACATTCTCGCAGTTCCACCTTTAATGCTTGCTACAAGCTCCAGTAAAAAATTGTACGCCGCCTCAACCTCTGGACCCCGAGGCTCAATCTTCTGTCTGTCCTGGTTACGGGAGCTTTCGCCCAGGTTTTCACGACTGTGAGTCAGCAACAACAGCGTTTTCTGTACATGTTGAAGATCAAACCGCATGGGGTCGCTCAAAGAATGCCTCGCAACGCTGCTGAGATTCGCTTCACATTTTTCTTCAGAGAACATCCTGGGGTCATGCTGAAACGCTCGCCAAGCTGGGTGGTTCACACTTCGCCAGTAGTTCAACAGAAGCAGGTGCAACGTCAGGACATGCGTGTACTCGTTGGCTTTGAAGTGCAACAACACATGCAAAGCTCTGTGCAAGTACACCCAAATTTGTTTGGGCATGTTCTCACGAATGACGCAACCCAGGTCCTGGGCCTGCACAACAACAACAACAACAACAACAACAACAACAACAAAACTGCATTTGTCAACAGTGGAGCTGAGCCAAAGACTTACCACGGGCATGAACCACTCAAACAACGTCAAAAGACTTCTGAGTGCTGTTCTGGCGTCTTCAGGAAGGGCCGCGTTGTCAGAGCTGTCCTGAATGTCCTTTCTCACGTGAGGGTAAGCTAGTCGCAGGTAAGCCATGATTGCAGTGATTGTCTTCAGCCGGGGCTTGATGCGGAATTTTTGTCAGGAAACAGTGCATGCCAAAACGGGCCGAACACTTGGCGCTTGAACTCACGCCAAATCAAAATGCACAAGAACTTGTGCACATGCCAGTGCCCGAGAAACACACACATCCAGGACTTCAGGTAGGTAAAGCCTCCGCTCAAGTCCAACATTGCCTGCAAAAACCGCACACACACAAAAGCTGTTCTTGCACAACTTCGTCACAACTTTAAAAAACACACCTTGAGAATTCTTTTGTAAATGTTGGAATCGACCGTGTAGAGCTTGTAACGGGGCTCTGCTCTTTTCCTGTCTTCGATCCGCTGCAAGTTTTTTCAACAAACGAATCAACGCATCATTCGATGCGATGTTTCGGTGCTCTAACCGCACACCGAAGAAAACAGTCCCCTTGTTCGCAGGGTCGTTGTCCGTGGAAAGACTGACGGGCAACCTGAGTGGAATTCTGTTTGATTCCTTGGAAGCAGAGTGTTGAAAAAATTGCAAAAAGTCAGGATTCCTGGTTTGCAACTCGTGCATCCTACTTCGTGTAAGCTCCGTCAAAGCCTGCTGAAAAAGATCATCTGGAATTGCGTTTCTCTTGCAGTCATTGCTCAAGCCTCCCGGGCCCGTTTCCACTCCCAAAGAACACCCCAAATCTCCCCCTCTGCTCTCAACATCGCCGTCGGAACCTGACTCCTAGCACCAAGCTCAAGCTCTGTACGGACGATCAATGCGATTCCCTCCTAGCAACGGCTTGAGCGACACTTGAGGTCCGTAATCCCGAGTGGCAGTCCATCCAAGTACAAATTATTAATATTAACCCTTGGCCCGGCGAGCGCCACATTTGTGGATCATTGCTACTAATCACTACTCGCTTTTGCTTTCATTTTTTCCAGTTTCATCTTCTTGTCGAACTCCTCATTCTCTTTCGCCTTCTTCTTCTCAGATATCACCAGCTTTTGAGCATGAGTGATAAAGGCCGCCAACTCAAAAGCAAATCTGAGAAAATTATATTTCTCCATATTGGGCAACGCCTGCTTTATTGGCGATCGGTGGTGGGGTGGTTGCTTCAAGGACAGAGTGATCCTTGGTAGGAATCAATCTCTTCCACGCCTCCTTGTGCAGTAACGCACCCACCAACAGTCTGAGCTTGGTCAGTACCCTGTCAGTCTTGTCTAACTCATCAACCACAGGATGAGTTTCTCCTGCTATCTTGATGCTTTTCTCTATCTCACTCATCCCCTCCTCCAAATTCTTCATTTCAGTCATAAAAAATTGGTATACTCCTGCCGAATTTTTCGAACTGAAATTGGACTTTATTTTTGCTGTATCGACTGCCTCCTGACCAGTCGCGAGGAGTCTAGCCCTTGCTCTTGGGTTTGTGTACTGGAGGTAACCCTCACACCGTGGGCCGTACGAACGTTCCCAAATCAGAGCTTGGGTGTGCACCCCAAAGATAGCATCAAGTAGTTCAAGGTGGGTATGTGAATCCCCAAACTTGATATGTTGCACCTTCTTCCTCTCTTCTCCATTGGAGACCAGTTTGCAGAGGAGCTGTGCTGTCTGGTAATGGGATATAGACATCCCTTCTAGTACGACTCCTCTCTCGTCTCAAATCATGAGGGATCCACACATAAGTGTCCTTCTCTGCCCCCATGCTGATATCAAAGTCTTCTTTAGAGAGGTCATAGTGGCCTTGCACCCACTGTTGTTCCTCCTCTGTGATCTCCTCCCCATCAATCAAGTTGATCATTTGTCGTCCTCCTCCTGTATAGGCAGGTGGCATAGTATTACCGTATGCTCCACTGCTTTCTTCTTGTTCAAATCCTCCTCTTCCTTCTTCTTCGTCTCCTCCATATGCTTCTGTTTCCTCCCAGCCCTCTCCTACTCCTCCTCCTACCCCTCCTCCTACTCCTCCTCCTACTCCTTCATTCACTCCTCCTTCTCCTCCTATTATTACTCTTCGTCTACT
>WBZZ01003962.1:0-2500 GCA_019918135.1 Paulinella micropora
CTTCTTGTAAGGAAATTACCAACCGGCATTCAATTGAATCACACACACACCTGCGGCTGTCATTTAATCTCAAAATACTTCCGAGAACAGGGAAGGTACCAACTTCAAAGACGCTGGGATGGTCAATCAAGTTCCAGTTTATTTAGTACTCTTACTTGACAGACTACTTGTCCCTTGCAAAACAAATAGTACAAATTCTCAGAACTAGCAAAATATTTCAAGTGCGGCAAGCACGAGTTGTGTAGCGGTTGGAGTTGTTCAAGTCAGTCTGGAAACTGTAGGCGCAGATAGGTAAATAATACTGTCAACATTCATTTTAGCCTTATATAAAATTTTCAACCTATACGTGAGACTAACTTAATAATCTGCAGTATACTTGCTGTGTCCTACAGTAGAAACTTTATTGAGAAAAGGGCGCCAAGGGACGGCCCGATTATATGCTAGGCCGGACATACGTAATGGCTCTCACGACACACATTACATATGCCGTCCCATACTGACTATCCGGTTAATTATATTAATAGGTCTAACACTCCCACTGGATCAAAGTAAATTATTAAATTAACTGTAGGTCCCAATATATCTATCCTGTGAAAACTGTAAAAACACAGCCTGACTCAAAACATAATAATATTACTCACTCTTACCCTCACTCTCTCCAATAGGTTATGTCGATGGTGGCTACCCGGCTTGCTAGGGCAAGTATGCATCAGCTGGATTACATACAGGGCAGCTCCCCCTAGTCAAGATAGGCCTGGTCGACGAGAAGAGGACTAGGTCCTACGCACCCCCTATCCTATGTTGAGTAACATTATATATGTAACACAAGTACGGTATGGTCATAATACACATATAACATTGATGTATATATATGATCGCGTAAGTAACCATAATATATAAAAATATGACATATGATAATGAATCCATCTGTACTGATGGAAGGTATGATCAACTTGAACTAGGTGATACTTATCTATACGGTAGTATGAATTTATAAATTTGACAGCGCTTCCCGTAGAGGGGTATAAAAAGAACATAAAGTAACATAATATGTATATGAACAAAGACACGATATCTGTAATTCATATGTATCGGCCTGTCTGGTACATCCGGCTGGTCTGACGTACTTCTGTGTTGTTCCACACTCCCGTGTGGCACGTTCACCGACCAGCCGGACTCCATGTCGGCTTCTTATAGATTTTATGTATATAAGTGTATAGAGATAGAAACTGAAGCGAAGCATATAGAAGTTGGAACGGAACGAGCGAAAGAGACGCGATCATCGTATTTCAGGCTGAGAAAACGGGCGAAGTCATCACGCTTTGACAACCTGAAATACAAATGTCTCAAAGGAATGAGATCATCCGTAGTACTTCAGGTTGAGAAACCGGGTGAAATCGTCACAGTTTGACAACCTCAAGTACTAATATCGCTGATCACTCGCCACCGGATCCCGTCGGCACTCGTCTTTTCACTCACCTGTACAACTTATGTATAATATGCGAGAAAATTATGGTATTACATGCCCCGGGAATATAAACGAAGTTCAAGATGATAAACCTTACTAATACGGGAATTGGTCGAACTTTATCCTGAATTTTGCGCAGTTTTCCCTACTAAGCACAACGAAGATTTTTCCAGCCAGGTAATTGAATTTGTCTACCGTGAAATGTATTTTGGTGAAGTTTTCCCTACTAAGCACAACGGAGATTTTTCCAGCCAGGTAATTGAATTTGTCTACCGTGAAATGTATTTTGGTGAATACATCCGCGATATTCTCCTCTGTAGGGACCCGGAACAGTTTGACCTTTCCTTCTCTCACGAGTTGTGCTAGAAGGTGGTATCGGACCTCTATGTGCTTGGTCCTAGCTTCCCCTAGTCCTCTCTCCGACAATAATATCGTTCCTTCGTTATCCTCGAAGAGAGGGGTGCCTTCAAGATTTATTCCGATATCCCGTAAAGTTTGTTGTAATGCAAGAAGCTCTCTAACCGCCTCATTTGCTGAGACAGTCTCAGATATGTTGATTAATAATGAAGTTATATTAATAACGGTGGCAGTTGATAATGAAACGGAACTTATCTTAATGAAGTGTAGTAACGGAACTAAAAATAGATGTAAAACTTCAACTTGTCCGGCGGAAGAAAATGAACACAATATCATAGTAATAATTCGGTCCGGTACGGTATTCACATGATTCTGGATCATACTGATAATATGATCTTATTCAATATTATTCAACTTATGATTAATATTATATTAATCAATACTATTCAATACTATTCAATATTATGCATCAATATATATGACTTAATCAATATTGCTGTTGACATTCAAGACAACAAAAAAAATTGATTTTTCTGTTTTGGTTGGAATTTCAGTTTTGGTTGGAATTTTGATTTTGGGTGAAAATTTGAATTTTTCAAATTAACTGCTATATTCGTCCGCAAAATATCGTAAATTTTCGCGAAATGTTACCGTTAAATTTGAAAATTTGAATTT
>WBZZ01003962.1:5000-20000 GCA_019918135.1 Paulinella micropora
GTGACCTCCAACTTAGCCTCTTAGATGTTTGTATGTATATAAATATAATAATACTAGTAATAATATGAAGCGATCACGAGGGGGGGCGCGAATACGCGAGAGAATGTCATTGATTGCCAATTGACGAGTTGAAGCATTTTTGTGAGAGCGAGCAAAAAGGCGACAAAACGCCAAAGCCCGGACTACGCTCTCATCCTCTGGCCAGTCGATCGAACTACCTATGAGCGTAATAGGGGGTAAGTATTTGGAAATGAGGGTCCTCTGGTTGGCGCTGTTCCGTCCTTTGTCCCCTAGCTCCCAGTCAACTTTCCCCCTAAGACAATGGGTAGATGCGTATGCGGAAAATCAATAACTATATACCGAGGTTATAATGTGTTCAGAAAAGTGAACCTTATGGGTAGATTCAATACGCAAACTGATCGGGTTTCATCGCAATACGAGCACGACCCTCCCTGTCTAGCAAAAAGGAAATTTTCTTAGCCAGATAGATAAATTTCTAAACCGTGAAATATATTTTGGTAAATATATTCGCAATATTTTCTCGGTTGGTACTCTACATATTTGACTATTCCGTCCTTAACGAGTTTTGCAAGCAGATGATACCTTACCTCAATATGCTTGGTACGGTCATCCCTAACCCCCTCTCGGACAACAATACAGTCCCTTCGTTATCTTCGAAGAGGGGGTTGGGGCCCTTGAGATTGATTCCGATATCCCTTAGAGATTGCAATATCGCGAGGAGTTCTCTTACTGCCTCGTTGGCTGATACCGTTTCGGATTCCAACGTGGATTGAGCTATTACAGATTGCAGTTTTGAGAACCATGCCGCCGGGGTCCCATTGAATAAATAAACATACCCGGACCGAGACTTTCGCGAAACTTTGTCTCCTGCAAAATCGGAGTCCACAAACCCCACCAACGAATTTTCCGAGATTATCCTATCGACATTAGCGATGATTGGTACGCTGAAAGCTTCCACCCCGGGCATTCCAGAGTCCGATGATTCATCGGGCTCGGGGGTACAAGCTTGACAACTGTCCTCTCACCTTTCTCAAAAGGCCAACTTACCTGTATATCATGACATATACTGTTCTACGTCTCCTTGTGTATGTGGTTGGCAATGTGATGTGTCTCGTACTTACATACCTTATTCTGCTGAGATAGACACAGAGAGAGGTGAGAGAGCAAAGCAGGAGGATGACAAAGTGTTGTATCCTGTTGTCCGTCCCCACTACCATGAAAACCTGCACGCCACTGTATTTCACCGCATGTGTAAACACAGAGGGGTAAAAGCCATGGAAAGAATGGCTAAGAGAGTGGAGAGAACGAATAATGAAATGTGAGTGGTGTTTGCGGAATAAGATCAAAAAGACACCACACTTCAAAAAGAACCATCATATCGTAAAGCACCGACCCGGGATCCACATCTCCATGGATACCCAGGGTTGATGGAATACGATATCATGGGACGGTAAGCGATATAAATTTACCGTTAAGTGCTTAGCGCCAACTTTGAACTTGATTACTGTTTGCGTCACAAGAATGAATTTTTCCCTTGCTTTCTCAAGGCTACTGCCTTCTTTGAGAGACACTCAGGAAAGAAGGTTAAGTTTATTACTTGCGACCAAGAGTACGGGATGTATAAAGAGTTCAAAGAGTGGGTTGACGTAAATCAGCCGGTCTTTCTCGAGGCCCCGACCGGGGAGAAACAGGTCGTCGCTAAGGTAGAGAGGTCCCACCAAACTAATGGTGGGCCCGCCAGAGCTATCCTTAGCGACGCCGAACTTCCACCCTCTATGTGGGTGGAAGCAGAGAAAGCCGCGACGTATTTCAGCAATCTCTTGCCCATAGCTCATGGACCCTTCAAGGGAAATCCCCCTACGAGGTCATCCACAAACGTAAACCCATGCTCGATCACCTCAGACCTATCAGGTGCATGGCTTTCATGAAAGTGGATGCTAAGAGGGGGAAAGGAGAAAGGGGGAAGATAGTAATATTTCTCGGGTACGAACGGAATACCGGATATTATCGGGTGTATGATCCGGTTGCAAGGAAAATACACGGTAATGTTCGTGATGTCGTGTTCGATGTCTGGAAATTAGGCATCTAAATCTCTAGTAGGGACAAACACCTCTGAAGAGATGTTTTCAGTGAAATGGCATTTGCCCCCTCCCGAACCCCAATGAACCCTACAACACCCAGAAGTCAAGGTAATGCTTCGGGGAGATCGCGGTAGAGGTATTTCCGACTGGGGGAGACACTTCCCCAGCCGGGGGTCTATCATCCGGATCGCCCCCACATGAAGCGCCCCCCAATGACTCCAATACTGGGAACGGCGATACTAAGGGAGTGGAAGTCAGGGAGGACAGATCTGACCCACCACCCCTAGTACCCCCTACCCCGAAAGGTATGACTCCTAAGCCCCGTGGGGATCAGGGGGAGGCGAAAGTCACGAAAAAGAAACATAGGATCAAAAAGAGACAAGATTTGTCCGGGATATATATGGAAATTCTGGCTAAAGTGTGGGGAGAGTGATAGGCGAAACAAACTTACGGGAATAATTTGCAAACTGCGGTTCGCAAAGGAACGGTATCTGCACCCGCTGCCCCAGTTGTCCGTAAAACCAAACGTTTCCCGGCACACGCGGTCCTCTTTGATGACGGAGTTACCGATAAAGTGATTGATACGGAAATTCTCAAGTATGCCTTGCTCATATCCCGGTAAAACCACCACCCCAATCGACCACCTCAAATGACGACTAAGATCAAAGTGAAGCCGCCGCGCCCAATGCGGGTGGCCCAAACTTTGATACTACGTCCGAATTTGCGTTTGTCGAGGGAGAGAGGGAAAGGGTGGAGCAAAGTGCTGAACACAGCTCTAATTGGCGATCGCATGAACAAGGCAAAATTTCAGGGGAAAATATCTTCTCGGGAAGGACAAGGAGCGCACATGTCACGGTATGCGCCCGAGAAGAACGTGCAGAATGTTGTCTTGTCAGTGAGAAATTTCCGGAATTCGCGGTGATACAAAAACCAAAAGACCGTAAGCAAGAAGGGAAGCACAATCCTGTTCCCTCAGGGTGCCCTTTCTCGCTTGTTGAGCCCGGAATAAAACCCACAGTGCTCTGTCGGTTTATACTAGACTGTCGAACAGTCTCGAAACTCCATCTGCTTACTGGGCCCTCTGTAATGGAGTGGGAGCTCGTTCTGCAAGGGGCGCTTTATGGAACGAGCCCTGGCCCCGCCTGGTACTAGGGAGCTTTGGTATTGCCTGTATCAGTCCCTTCCGTGCAAACATCACGGCTTAGCTGGGCAACGGGTTAATACTTTACCCACAGACTTCCTGGTTGACGAAATCAGAAGCTCCTTTTTTCTGACATTAGTCGATATTTGATCTATCTATCTATCTATCTATCTATCTATCTATCTATCTATCTATCTATCTATCTATCTTTCACGGCTTAGCTGGGCATCGGGTTAATACTTTACCCACAGATTTCCTTGGTTGACGAAATCAGAAGCTCCTTTTTTCTGACATTAGTCGATATCTCATCAGTTGATCTCATCACTTACTCCACGAAGTGAACCAAGGCCACTTGAGGTGTCACTGACCCTCCCTTGGGCTTGGTTTTTTGAAATGGGTGCCATCTGTCGACAGACAGAATTAGGGGATGGTGTGGGTTTGCTGGGCCCGTGGTGGGGTGCCTTATGTGTGCCTAGCCATACGCCTATAAGTCACATGCCGAAATAGCGACGGGAAGCACAATCCTGTTCCCTCAGGGTGCCCTTTCTCGCTTGTTGAGCCCGGAATAAAACCCACAGTGCTCTGTCGGTTTATACTAGACTGTCGAACAGTCTCGAAACTCCATCTGCTTACTGGGCCCTCTGTAATGGAGGTGGGAGCTCGTTCTGCAAGGGGCGCTTTATGGAACGAGCCCTGGCCCCGCCTGGTACTAGGGAGCTTTGGTATCGCCTGTATCAGTCCCTTCCGTGCAAACATCATTAGCTGGGCATCGGGTTAATACTTTACCCACAGACTTCCTTGGTTGACGAAATCAGAAGCTCCTTTTTTCTGACATTAGTCGATATCTCATCTATCTATCTCTCTCTCTCTCTCTCTCTCTCTCTCTCTCTCTCTCTCTCTCTCTCTCTCTCGTTTGGGACTTTCGAGCTCGGTCCACCCGCGTCTCTGGTATTCAAAGCTACTTGCGCCTGTCCATTTTGATAGACTATTAGTCTAATATTATTACTGTTTATTTTCTTTGACATCAGTATACTCAGTAACTGTATAGCGATAAGATAGCAGTCATGGTCATACTAAATGTTGGGAGTCGACAGTGCAAAAAGTATTAACAAGAACATGATGTACAATGGCTCAGTGTGTCCCGAACTGATGATCCTATTAACATCGTGTCGACGGGGCCTTGTCACGGTATTAATATGCAGCCAGATAGTGACTGTTTGCATAGTATATATTACCGTTAGTTAACCGTAGGCTTGAGAAAAGCTTGTATGTTTTTTGTCGGTTACAATCAAAAGATATTGTTTATTGATAGCCGGGGTATTCGTCCTTCCAAATCCAAAGCAATCTGAAAATAACCTAATCTTCCTCCTCCACAGAGAGAGGAAACCAGTATGGCGGAAAATGTAGGAGACTGTCAGAGCCAAGCAACAAAAAGGAAACAGAGGCATCCCATGTGTCACCCCTAACGATAATATTAAACGGCTTAAAAAAGTAGTACCGGTCATGAATCGTAATATTATCGTTTTCAACCGGCTAAAAAGTATATAAATAAAAACGGATATAACTACATCTTAAAGAGATATAGCTCTTCTATACATCACTGTGTATAGGGGTATAAGAAAAGGACGCATATTTACCTATTTGCGCCTACATGTTGGATACGAGGAGCCTCCGACTTGTTCCTGTTAGACTATTATTATTAATATCATAGTAATAATCTATGATATAATAGCTACAACGCACTATCAGCACGATACTACAGCTAAATTAATAAGAAAGGCGCCAACACTGCCGAACGCGCCACGGAACTGAAGTTGACTGGCCGGATCATAAGTAAAGGCTCTACCGCCGGCGACACCGTTACGGTCCCGGGTCCGTTACCCTGACTGATACGGCCGGCCCTTAATTAAGGTCGGATTATTAGTTCCAACACTCCCCGTGCGGCCGGACTCCCCCTGGAACAAAGTAAATTAAGCAGGTAAGTAACTGAGTTTCAATTTTCGGAGGCTGCCGGTCCTAACATAAGTTACGACATCTATAATTATCTTGTGAAACATTGGAAAACACAAACTCAAAACATATATCCTTACCGGTCCTCACGCTCTCGGGCCTGGAAGTAATGTCACACTCGGGATTGGCTACCCTACTATCCGGTGCACAGCGAGTATGGCGCGGCATCAATTAAAGTACATACAAGGCAGCTGCACAGTGGTATAGCTGGGCCTACCCAACGAGAAGAAGACTCGTTAACTTTCTACTCTCCTCAGCTAACCTCTCATTTGAATACTACTTGTAAAAGTAAATATGTAACAGCCTGGTCATACTTGCATATATCATATATATATATATATATATATATATATATATATATATATATATATTAATACTGTATGATTCCTGAACGTATTGAAGGTATTGTACTATTTTTGCAAAAAGATGCCTTAAGATAAGGATGTGCATAAGGACTTCGGCTGTGTGCTTTTTGAGTTTTAAGCTGTCCGTGCGTCTATTGTGGGAACTTGAAAACGGCGCAACCCATGGCACTCGGTTTGCGGGTTTGTTTTATTATGAGCGAGAAAATAATTTAGAAAGTATCTGCTACGCGCAGAGACGAGGTAGATTTGAGGATGAAAAACAGCAGCCAGGCACGCCTCGAGCGAACCATGCTTGGGCTCTATGCATAATCTTGTGTGTGTAACTTATGCATACATGTATAAACACGTCTAATATGTGTATACTCATACATATGTACATCTAATCTGTGTATTCTCATAGATATCAATACAATCTGTATAATCTCTCTCATACACCGATCGCAGACACATACAAACACACAAACACACACACAGACACACACAGACACACATACATAAACATATACAAACACATACATTTGTTGCGGCAATCCCTTGAAAACTAAAACTGGAGGGGATGATCGCCGAGAACAAACATTTTGTGTAAGTCAAGAAAGGTGAATCTGCTGCAAGGAGGCCACAAGAGTCCAAGAACGGACAAAATAGTCCTCAACCAACGTCAGAAAAGAAACAGTGACGCATGAGAATGCAGCGAGAGAGTGAGCGATTCGTCCTCTTCGAAGAAGGAGAGAAAGAAATGGCAGCGCGCCAGGCCACGGACCAAAGTCATGCAAACATTCACGTCAGATAAGGCTTGCACTGCGCGTTGAGTTGCTTGTAGCCTGCTTCAAGCGACTGGTAGAACTCGAGCGCGCGCTTGCCCTTCTCCTTGTCGCGCTTGATTTCCAGCTCGGCCAGCTGGCTCGAGACCTGCAGCGCTTGCTTGGCTGCGGACAGAAACCCCAGCACCAGTGCTTTGAGCTGCGCTTTCTCCTCTGCTGTCGGCTCCTCGGCAGCCGCTGCGACTGCTGCTCCATCTAGCCCGGGCCACTGGCTGTTCTGAACCACGCAGACCGACCTGTCCGCCTTGTCCAAAAACACCTTGACCACCTCCAACGCGCCGCCGTGCACCTGCAGGTTGACAGACCCGGAGAGGATTTGGTTGAGCGTCTTGGCGTTGGCTTGGCCATTCTGCGGGTAGGCTTGGTCTTTGAGTTGGTTGATGCGCTTCTGGATGTCGTCCATAACGGCCTGGATGGGCTTCTTGACCAGTTCTCGCCGGCCCAGCACTTCCTGGCGCAGCAGACAGCACGGGAACGGCCGACCCACCGACAGCACAGTCAGGCGCTTGTACTGTTCCTGGATCGGTCCCTGCGACTTGCCCGACAGCGTGAAGGGCGTCTCGAACCAGAAGTGCTGCGCGGTAGGCTCCGGGTGCATGGCCGTGCCCGCCGGCACCTCCGCCCCGGCCTGCGGGTAGACCTTGGTGATCTGCAAATGCGCCTCTTTGCGGTCCAGCGCCGCCAACTTGTCGGCGCCCGAGTCGCTGAGGACGCGCACGGTGGGAATAGCATGCACTTCGCGGGCCTCCTCCTGGAGACGTTGCGTCAGCACACCCAGCTGAGTGAGCTCGGGCTGGCGGTAGATGAACTCGCGCCCGTCCAGCTCAGGCCCCCAGGGCGCGCCGTAGAAGCCTACCCGGTAGTAGGCTGCGAAGGTGCGCGTGTCGCCCGCGCCCCTCAGACTCTGGATCTTCTTTAGAAGGGCCGCGATGCGCGAGGAACAGCTCAGCTGCTCGGCGATGTTCTTTTCCTCCCCCCAGTGCTTCAGCAGCTCCACCTCGATCTCGAGACTGCGCTCGTGCATCCCACCCAGCTTGTACTGCCGCGCCACAGCAGTCAGCAGCTCCTGCAGCGAAGTGGCGCTCCACAAGAGAGCTGGCGGCCGAGGAACATGCCGCAGCAGTTCCGACCGCACGATGCGAACCATGTCCAGACACACCTCGGCGGCTTCGGCGTAGGCCGGGATGGGTTCTCGCCGCAACAGAAGGTCGTTGAGGCGCCGCAGCCACCAGAGCTGCACGTGTGGCGTGGCGGAGTACGCGCCGGCCAAGTCCACGTGACACTGCACCTGCTCCTCCAGACTCGCTCTCGCTCGCAAGTCGTGCGCCAGCAGCAGAGTGGCTAGTCCAACTTTCTCCTGGACCTGCTGCGTCAACAACCGCAGCGATTGCACTCCCGCGCGCTCGCCCATGGACACGCCGGTCCGCCCATCGACGTGCGCCAGCACCAGCAGTGAGACCAGTCCGGCACGGAAGCTTTGCACTGCCAAAGTGTCCCTGCTGGCCCGGCCGGGGAACATCAAGCCGGCTCGAAAGACCTCTTCTTCTACCTCGCCGCTCTCATTTGATGGCTTGTTGGGCCTAGTACTGCTGGAAGCACTGCTGTCTAGCCTAAACCTGCTGTTTGGTCTGCTGTGCGTGCTCACATCGGGCGGCGGGGTCCGGTTGGCCAGCATGTTGCTCAGTCCATCTGCAGACATGGATCGAATGCGCTGCTTACGTGTAAAGGTGGGAGGCGACATCACGCCCACCACAGGAGAGCTGCTTTTGCTGTCCTGCGTTTGCTCCTTGTTGTGCAGCTCGTAGTCGAACTGCTGTGTCCTGGTCGGCGAGGGCAGCGCGCCGAGCACCCCGCTGATCTCCTCCACACTCCACCTGCGTGTCCTTTTTACTACTAACTGATTGGTGTCATTGTCCAACAACACAGAGAGGTCGAGCGGTCCCGGACGGACAGCGGCCGACACGATGTCCCGATCTGGCAGAGGCGAGCAGAGCGCACGAACTGACAGCTGCAGCTCGGTCCAGCGACTGACCTGCAGCCCGGCCAGGGAGAGAGTCAGGATGTGCACTGCGTCCAGCAGCGCAAAGGTCGCCCTCGTCAGCCCACCGGTTTGCCGATAGCAAGAAAAAAGCAGCTTGTAGATCAGGAGAGCTGCTTTATCCCTTGTTTCTCTCTGCAAATTCGTCAGCTGTTTGAGCAGCTCCACCCACCAGAGCTGACAATGCACGTACTGCTTTTCCCTGGCCCGCACCACCGCCTTCAGCACTTCCGCTTGCTCCTTGTCCTTGCTCACCATGATGGCTTGCTTGGCCTGGACCAGCGAGGCCTGTCTGGCGTGTGCCAACCCTTCGTGGCTGTGGGTCCAGTTCTGAAAGACCAGCACGGACACGTCAGTTTCCGGTCGGATCTGCCACACGTTGTGCTCGAAGCGCTGCAGCAGGTGAGATAGCAGCCCCGTCACCCGCACCAGGATGTCGTCGGACTGGTGCGAGGTGAGGAAGGCGTGCAGACACCACGCCAGAGCGTCCCGCAGAGGGGAGGACCGGTGCAGCAAGCTCATGACGAGCGGCAACCACACGCTTTCCAGAAAGGACAGGCAGACGTGTGCAACCTGACTAGAGAAGTTACGAGACAGCCTCTGCAGCTGCGCTAGCAGCATCACGTTGGACAACAAGGTGCCTTTGCCCATCACCACGCTGCCGCGCGCGCGGCGTTGGCGCAAGGTGCCATGCCCGCTCTTGTGTTTGTCCTGGATCATGGACTGTAGCCTGTTTAGGAGGAGCTCGGGAGACTTGCTGATGGGCAGTGGGGTCAGCCCGGACTGGTCCGCCGCTCCGCCGCCTGCTTTAGCTTGCTGCGAGTCAGTCTCCTCCTTCCCTTCAGCCAAGGTCCAACCCCCCGCCATCCACTCGTTGACGGCGACCTCGCTCAGCACCTGTGTGTCGGGCTGGTCAGGGTCAAATGAGCCGGCTCGCGGAGAGGACAGCACCGACGGAGACAGGTTGCCAAGCTGCTTTACGGGTGACTCGCTCTTCTTCTGTCCCATCGCCAGGAAGTCCGGCGTGGGGCTGTGGAACTCGAAAGTGGTGAGACAGGCTATGATGAGCAGCAGCGCGTGGTGCCCCCACAGCGCCTGCGCGCGCGTCTCCAGCACCGTGCTGTCTTTGATGTCCTTGAAGAACGCGCCTGAGAGCCAGAAGCTCTGCATGCGCTGTGGCGGGACCACGTGCAGCACGAAGAGGAAGCAGGCCAGCAGGTCGCGCCGGGCCAGCGAGCGGGCCGGCAGCGCGCACACCGTGGCGTGCTCCCTCCACAACACCTCCAGCAAGGGCAAGTACAAGAAGGCCACCTTGGCGCGCGCCTGCGCATGCTGTAGACTAGAGTCCCAGGCGTGCTTGACCAAACACTGCCGCAGGTTGGCAGCCGCGCGCTGCACCATCTCCACGCCTTCCCAGATCACCCCGCCATTGCGGCTGCCGCTGCTGCTGTCCGCGTCCTTGTCCAGGCGCAGGCGCGAGTCCTTGCCGACCCGCACCTGCTCCAGCGCGCGACGCAGCTCGTCCACCAGCAGCAGCACCAGCAGCGGGCCCCACGCGCGCAGCACCACACCGGACTCAACCGTCTCCAGCGCAGGCAGAGGCTCGGGAGAGCTCTGCGTCACGCGCCGGATCAAACGCCGCTCGTCCTGATCGAGAGAGGTCGGCGGCCGCGGTGGGGCAGAGGCCAGCAGGTGGTCCAGTGCATCTTGCAGCGTGGGCGTCAGCCGCTCAGACACATCTGGTTCTGGAGCAGCTGTCAGGTAAGGCGAAAGCAGCGTGTTGGGCGAGCGCATCTTATGGTCACCGAACGGATCCGTCACGCCGTCTCGGGACATGTCCCAGGAGTTGCGCCGCCACAGCGCAGACAGCGGGCGAGGCAGAGGCAAGGGGTGGTTCAGCAGCAAGTACGACCCGTGGTCGCAGAGCACGGACAGAATGGTCAGGCCCTGCGAAGGGGGGCCGATGGCTTTGCGGTTGGAGATGGAGCGCAGTTTGGGCAGGGCGGAAAGAACCCAGGAAAACACCACGGCGCGGGGCAGCACAGACAGCAGGTCCCGCAGGAAGAAGCCGAGGTGGGTGTGCAGGGCCTGAGAGTAGGCGGGGGCCTTCTCGGAGAGGTGCACCACCTCCTCTGCTAGAGAGTTGACTAGCATGCCCAGCGCGATCTGCTGCTTCCGGGTCAAGAGCTCGCCAACCGTTTCCGAGCCGGCCGCCGCCCCGTTGCTTTTGCCGTTCTTATCGCTGGCAGCGGCGGCGCTGGCAGTGATTTTGTCGTTCTGGCTGGGAGAAGTGTGTGAAGTGTGAGTGTCTGCTCGCTTGGCCGGGAGCACTTCGCGCGCCCGCAGCACCAGCGTCTTGACCAGCAAGTCGCACAAGAACCAGGCGTAGCGCGCCGCGGCCAGCCGCAGCATGGTCTGGTTGCGCTTGGGGTTGGGAGGGTGGTGAAGGAAGTCTAGCCAGGCTCTGCACAGGCCTGCGAATAAGAGCTTGTAGCTTTGCTTGGAGAAAGCGTGCAGGGGGGGAAGGGAAGAGTCCGAGCCAGAGGTGCCGGCGGCGGCGCCTGCTGGGCTTGCTGTGGGGGGAGTGAGGTGGTTGACAGACAGGGAAGAGAGGGGATCGGTGGTGTCCTGCATGTAGGTGGCGAACTGCGCCAGGTGCAGACAGCGCTGCTGCGGGCGGAACACGTCGGTCATGCGCAGCTAGATAGATAGATAGATAGATAGATAGATAGATAGATAGATAGATAGATAGATAGATAGATAGATAGATAGATAGGTAGGTAGTTAGGTAGGTAGGTAGGTAGGTCGATAGAATAGATAGATAGATAGATAGATAGATAGATAGATAGATAGATAGGTCGGTAGGTAGGTAGGTAGGTAGATAGATAGATAGATAGATAGATAGATAGATAGATAGATAGATAGATAGATTGATAGATAGATAGATAGATACACATACCCGTGTGTGGCCCAGCTCAACGACCGCACACGTCAGCAGCACACTCTGAACACACACACACACACAAACACACCACACAAAAGTGATCATATTTATCAAGGAGGGGAAGGGGTGGGGGGGGGGGTGGAGAATAAAAGGTCCACATTCAGAATTTAAAAAAAAAAAAAAAAAAAAAAAAATTTGTTAAGTACGAACTCAGGGTAGCGAGCAGGAGCCAATAATGATGAACTATGTGTATGTCTGCCTGTCTGCCTGTCTGGTCTTTCTGTCTTTCTGTATGTATGCATGTATGTATGTATTTATGTATTTCAACCTGGAAGGAGGCAGCGGTCATGGGGTTGACATGTATGTATATTTGTATGTATGTATGTATGTATGTATGTATGTGTTATGACCTGGAATGATGCGGCGGTCATCGGGCTAACCATGGGCTTGCGCGCGGCACGCTGCATACATACACGTATACATACATAGATGCAAACATAAGTACATACGCATATAAATACATACGTACGTACAGACATATATGCATATATAAATACATGTATACATGAATACATACATACATAAATACATACATACATACATACATTACATACATAGATACTCAGATACATACATACATACACATACATACATACATACATACATACATACATACATTACATACATTACATACATTACATACATTACATACATACATACATACATACATATACATACATGCATGCATGCATACATACATACATACATTACATACACACAAGCTTACATGCATACATGCATACATGCATACATACATACATACATACATACATACATACATACACACACACACGCACCTGCTGTGTGTGTGTCTCGCTTGGTAGGCCGTCAGCTCCGTTCTTGAGCGCGGGGAAAGGCCGGCAGATGTTGGTCAGCAGCAGACGCAGCAGAGACGGCAGCAGCAGCACCTAATATAGATATGTTTGGTCTATCAGCATAGATAGATGGACGGATAGATAGATAGATAGATAGATAGATAGATAGATAGATAGATAGATAGATAGATAGATACACATACACACATAAATACATACATACATATATACATACATAATACATATATGCATACATTTATACATGCGTATATACATACATACATACATACATACATACATAGATACATACATACATAGTCTTACCACTTGTTTGGGACAGGAGTAGCGCAGCGCGCGGACAGAGGCCGTGCGAGCCAACGCCTGAATACGCGCCTACACAACACACACACACACCAGACACACACACACACCAGACACACACACACACACACACACCACACACACACACACACACACACACACACACACACACACATATATATATATATATATATATATATATATATATATATGTATATATATATATGCATGTATGTATGTATGTATGTATGTATGTATGTAGGTAGGTAGGTAGGTAGGTATGTACGTGTATATTCAACGCTTGGATACGCGCCTACACTATCCAGCATTCACACACATTCCCCACTTCCCGTCCGCGTCCCTCTTTTGCTTGGTAGAAGTGTATGTATACAAGCCGGGATATCAGACGGGAGGCCAAAATGCGGTTAAGTCCGGAAATAACCGCTAATACAGGGAAAATTTCGCTAGCTTCGCCTTTTCCGTCTCACTCGTCAACTTGTCTCTGTGCGTATGTATGTCTATCTATCTATCTATCTATCTATCTATCTATCTATCTATCTATCTATCTATCTATCTATCTATCTATCTATCGGTCTATCTATCTGTCTATCTATCTACCTATCTATCCATCTATCTATCCATCTATCTATCTATCTATGATACCCGGTATGGGCCATACCCCAAAAAAAAGGGGGGTATGGGCCATACCCCTCAAAAAATAGGGGTATGAATTTTTTGGACTTAGAGAATTTTCATTGGGTATGGGGTATAGGGTATGGGGTATGGGGGATGGGGATGGGGGATGGGGGATGGGGGATGGGGTATAATTATATAGAGGTATGGGGTATGGTGTATGGTGTATGGGCATCTATCTATCTATCTATCTATCTATCTATCTATCTATCTATCTATCTATCTATCTATCTATCTATCTATCTATCCATCTATTAATCCATCCATCCATCCATCCATCTATCTATCTATCTATCTATCTATCTATCTATCTATCTATCTATCTATCTATCTATCTATCTATCTATCTATCTATCTATCATGTGCGTGTGTAGTCTGTATTGACCTGTGTGAGTGCGCAGACCCAGGCGTCGGCGTCCAGTTCGCAGCTACACACACACACACACACACACACACGCGCGCGCGCGCGCGCATACACACACACACATACATACATACATAGATACATACATACATACACACACATACGTACATACATACGTACATACATACATACATACATACATACATACATACACATACATACATACATACATACGTACGTACGTACGTACGTAAGCACATACATACATACATGCATACATACATACATACCTGGTGGTGAGCACGAGGTCGTTGGCCTTGTCCTCTCCGTCCAGCACCTACATAAATGAAAGTACATTACATTACATTACATTACATTACATTACATTACATTACATTACATTACATTACATTACATGACATTACATTACATTACATTACATACATACATACATGCATGCATACATACATATATATAATCATGGTCAGTGCCTGACCGTCAAGGTGAAGGTGCCGCCTCCCTGTTCCTCCTTCTCCTTCTTGCTCAGCAGGATGCGCGTGTTGAAGGTGACGGCGAGCGACGCCAGCGGCTTCTGCAGCTTGCCTAGCCGGCTGTCCACAGTCTCTCCCACGTTGGCGGCGCCTCGCCACACGGCCAACTGGTAGGTCTGCATGCCGTCTGCCTCCCCCAGAGTGACCCAGCGTTCCGACCAGCCGCCAGCCAGCAGCCCGGGCGCCTTGAAAGACAAGGGCCCCTCCCGCAGCACCTGCGAGGTGAGCGCCGCCAGCACGCGGTCCTGCGCCATCTCGCCGTGGCGAATGGTGAGGCGCTGCATGGTCTTGCCTACGCGCTGCGCCATGGCAGAGGCCGAGCTGCCGCCGGACTTACCTGCCACCTCCTCCTGTTATGTTATGTCATGTTATGTTATGTTATGTCATGTTATGTTATGTCATGTTATGTTATGTCATGTTATGTTATGTCATGTTATGTCATGTTATGTTATGTTATGTTATGTTATGTTATGTTATGTCATGTTATGTCATGTTATGTCATGTTATGTCATGTTATGTCATGTTATGTCATGTAATGTCATGTTATGTTATGTTATGTTATGTTATGTAATGTAATGTAATGTAATGTCATATTATGTTATGTCATGTTATGTTATGTTATGTTATGTTATGTAATGTAATGTAATGTAATGTAATGTCATATTATGTTATGTTATGTTATGTTATGTTATGTTATGTCATGTCATGTTATGTTATGTCATGTTATGTTATGTTATGTCATGTTATGTCATGTTATGTTATGTTATGTTATGTT
>WBZZ01003962.1:30000-32500 GCA_019918135.1 Paulinella micropora
GTTTCCTCCCCCCCCCCTTCTCCTCTCCCCTCCTCCTCCCTCTCCCCTCTCCTCTCTCCTCCTCCTCCTCCTCCTTCTTCTTCTTCTTCTTCTTCTTCTTCTTACCACTGGCTGCTCCGGATTGCTCTCCTTCTCCTAGATAGATAGATAGATAGATAGATAGATAGATAGATAGATAGATAGATAGATAGATAGATAGATAGAGACAGATAGACAGATAGATGGATGGATGGATGGATGGATAGATAGATAGATAGATAGATAGATAGACAGACAGACAGACAGACAGACAGACAGACAGACAGATAGATAGATAGATAGATAGATAGATAGATAGATAGATAGATAGATAGATAGATAGATAGATAGATAGATAGACAGATGGTTGGGTAGCTGGACGGCTAGGTAGCTAGCCACCTTGTCCTCCGGCAACGTCTTGGGCATGTCCAACGAGTTCATCCTCCCCTACACAGCCATCCATATCAATATCATTCTATTATGATTATCAAGCATTGTTGTTGTTGTTGTTGTTGTGTCGGAGGCATAATGACTTCATCCTCCCCTACACAGCGATAGATATTATTATCATTATATTATGATTATCAAGTATTGTTGTTGTTGCTGTGGTCTGGGGGGCACATCCCATGCGTTGACATGAGTTGACCCTCCCCTACACAGCCATAGATATTGTTACCATTGTAATCGTTATTGTCAATTATTATTGTTGTCTTTGTGAACATATCCAATGAGTTAACCCTCCTACAGAGCGGTAGATATTATTATTATTATTACTATTATTATTATTATTATTATTATTATTATTATTATTCGGGAGTACATAGGCCATCGGTCCTTTCCATGGGCTGATTGGTATAAAGCTCCTAGAGTAATGTTCTATGCCGTCACTTCCTTTATTCCACCGATTGGTGTGGAGACTTTCCTTATGGAATGGAGGACTGGATGCACATGGCCTTTTGGCTCAGCAATTGGCAGGAGATACACTATTATTATTATTATTATTATTATGGACACCGTGATAGCCCAGTGGTCAAGTTCTACCATCTGGGCCCTGTCGCCAGTTCGATTCCCGTCGGTGCCACCAGTATTTTCATTGAACATACCGGTCTATTTCTGGACCAGTATTTTCATTGAACATACCGGCCCGTCTGGAAGTGTTGGAACTGCCCTTGCGGGGGTGTCATTAGAGCCTATCGTCAATTCTTCGTACTCCCCTCACGGGTGAGACGATGGAGGCGCATGTGCAGAAATGCATCAGCCATTGACAGAGAAGCACTATTATTATTATTATTATTATTCGGTGACGTCTTGCAAGAGGTTGCTGGGACTGCGGAATAACCTCGGCTTAGTGCGGTCTTGCCCTCAGGAGCTCCATCGGTGGCCCCGATCATCAGGCGAGAGACTGACACGGGGGGGTGGAGGACCTCGAACAAGGGTATTGGAGGCTTATGTCCGTTGAGGATATGCCCTTAGCTGCATCAGTACGCCTCAGATATAGTAAATCTGCCTTGGAGTGTTGACTGTGACATATTTGAGGGAAATCCCGATGAAAAAACCTAGTCACACTTGCTAAACAGAGTTCCAGCCCAATGGCCTCAAGGCGTTAAACTGTGACGCCAACTCATAACCCTTTGGTGGTAGATGCTGGGGAGGAGGGTCGTTGCGCGTGTAAAAGATCTTAAACTCCGCATATACTGGTTGATAGCCCAGGACCCAGCAGACACCAGATTGTTATGGGTGGGGTTTCGAGGCAGCTCTAGCAACCGCGCTTGGTGTATGCACTTGCACATTCGGTGACGTCTTGCAAGAGGTTGCTGGGACTGCGGAATAACCTCGGCTTAGTGCAGTCTTGCCCTCAGGAGCTCCATCGGTGGCCCCGATCATCAGGCGAGAGACTGACACGGGGGGGTGGAGGACCTCGAACAAGGGTATTGGAGGCTTATGTCCGTTGAGGATATGCCATTAGCTGCATCAGTACGCCTCAGATATAGTATTATTATTATTATTATTATTGTTATTATTATGGACACCGTGATAGCCCAGTGGTCAAGTTCTACCATCTGGGCACTGTCGCCAGTTCGATTCCCGTCGGTGCCACCAGTATTTTCATTGAACATACCGGTTCGTCTGGAAGTGTTGGAACTGCCCGTGCGGGGGTGTCATTAGAGCCTATCGTCAATTCTTCGTACTCCCCTCACGGGTGAGACGATGGAGGCGCATGTGCAGATTTGCATCAGCCATTGACAGAGAAGCACTATTATTATTATTATTATTATTATTATTATTTACTATATCTGAGGCGTACTGATGCAGCTAATGGCATATCCTCAACGGACATAAGCCTCCAATACCCTTGTTCGAGGTCCTCCACCCCCCCGTGTCAGTCTCTCGCCTGATGATCGGGGCCACCGATGGAGCTCCTGAGGGCAAGACTGCACTAAGCCGAGGTTATTCCGCAGTCCCAGCAACCTCTTGCAAGACG
>WBZZ01003962.1:40000-45000 GCA_019918135.1 Paulinella micropora
TCGAAATAATAATAATAATAATAATAATAATAATAATAATAATAATAATAGTGCTTCTCTGTCAATGGCTGATGCATTTCTGCACATGCGCCTCCATCGTCTCACCCGTGAGGGGAGTACGAAGAATTGACGATAAGCTCTAATGACGCCCCCGCAAGGGCAGTTCCAACACTTCCAGACGGGCCGGTATGTTCAATGAAAATACTGGTCCAGAAATAGACCGGTATGTTCAATGAAAATACTGGTGGCACCGACGGGAATCGAACTGGCGACAGGGCCCAGATGGTAGAACTTGACCACTGGGCTATCACGGTGTCCAAATAATA
Organism: Paulinella micropora; assembly: GCA_019918135.1. Taxonomy (NCBI): domain Eukaryota; phylum Cercozoa; class Imbricatea; order Euglyphida; family Paulinellidae; genus Paulinella; species Paulinella micropora. Next base: position 40,327 of record WBZZ01003962.1, read on the forward strand.
ATAATAATAATAATAATAATAATGCTGATAATAGTGCTTCTCTGTCAATGGCTGATGCATTTCTGCACATGCGCCTCCATCGTCTCACCCGTGAGGGGAGTACGAAGAATTGACGATAAGCTCTAATGACACCCCCGCAAGGGCAGTTCCAACACTTCCAGACGGGCCGGTATGTTCAATGAAAATACTGGTCCAGACGGATCGTTACGTTCAATGAAAATACTGCTGATAATAATAATGCTGATAATAATAATAATAACAATAACAATAACAATAATAATAATAATAATAGTGCTTCTCTGTCAATGGCTGATGCATTTCTGCACATGCGCCTCCATCGTCTCACCCGTGAGGGGAGTACGAAGAATTGACGATAAGCTCTAATGACACCCCCGCAAGGGCAGTTCCAACACTTCCAGACGGGCCGGTATGTTCAATGAAAATACTGGTCCAGACGGATCGGTATGTTCAATGAAAATACTGGTGGCACCGACGGGAATCGAACTGGCGACAGGGCCCAGATGGTAGAACTTGACCACTGGGCTATCACGGTGTCCAAATAATAATAATAATAATAACAATAACAACAACAACAACAACAACAACAACAACAAACAACAACAAACAACAACAACAACAACAACAACAACAACAACAACAATAATAATAATAATAGTAATAATAATAGATAATATACTTCCTCTAAGGCATACTGATGTAGCTGATGGCACGATCCGTTTCCGGACATGAGCCTCCATGCCCTTGTTCGAGGTGCTCCATCCCCACCTAGTCAGTCTCTCGACTGATTATAGGGGCCACCGATGGAGCTCCTGAGGGCAAGACTACACTAAGCCGAGGTTATTCCGCAGTCCCAACAACCTCTTGCAAAACGTTGCCGCATGTGCAAGTGCGTACACCAAGCATGGTTGCTAGAACTACCTCAAAACCCCACCTATCTATCTATCTACCTATCTATCTACCTATCTATCTATCTATCCATCTATCCATCTATCCATCTATCAACCTACCTACCTACCTACCTGCCTGCCTGCTGCCTATCTATCTATCTATCTATCTATCTATCTATCTATCTATCTACCTACCTACCTACCTACCTACCTACCTATATATCTATCTGTTTATACATCTATCTCTTGCACCTTCTTCCTGCGTCGAATGGCCACCGGAGAGGCGCCCCGACCACCTGCCGCTTGCATGACAATACACACACATAACACACACACATACACATGTACATACATACATACAAAAATACATACATAATACATACATACATGCATTCATACACATACATACATACATACATACATACATACATAGACACATACATACATACATACATACATAGATACATAGATACATAGATACATACATACATACATACATACATACATACATACATAAATGTCAATCAAGACGAGAGAGAGAGAGAGAGACACACAGAGAGGGGGGGGGGGGGGGGGAGGGAGGGAAAGAGGGAGAGAGAGAGACAGACAGAGAGACAGACAGACAGACAGACAAGACAGAGTTGACCTCTGTTGATGGCGAGGGTGGCGGCGGCCGCAGCGGGCATGGCTGCGACCTCTGCCTTCAACTCGACTATGCCTGCACCTAGATGAAGCGTATCTATGTCTGTGTATGCATTCTGATATACGCACGTTCATGGCTGCTTCCTCTGCCTTCAACGCGACCTGTCTGCACATAGGTGCGAGCGTATCTAGTCTGTGTAGGTATGTGCACGTATGTGCTACGTGCGTATCTGGTCTGTGTATGTATTCTGTGTGCATGCACGTGCATGGCTGCGTCCTCTCCCATCATCTCTGTATATGCATGTATGAATGTGTACGTACATGCGTTTATATGTCTGTGTGGGTATCTATATCTATCTGGGTATATTCAGTATGCATGTATGTTCGTGTAAGTGTGGATATACATATATGCATGGAGGAAGTACTGGAGGAGAGGAAGAGGAAAGAAAAGGAGAGGAGAGGAAGAGGAAAGGAAATGACAGAAGAGGAGAGGAGAGAGAGGAGAGGAGAGAGGAGAGAGGAGAGGAGAGGAGAGAGGAGAGAGGAGAGGAGAGGAGGAATGAGGTGACGAGAGGAGAAATGAGGAGAAATGAAATGAGGAGAGGAGAAATGAGGTGAGGAGAGGAGAAATGAGGAGAGAAGGGGAGAGGAAGAGAGAGAGAGAGAGAGAGAGAGAGGAGCAGAGCAGAGGAGAGCAGAGAAGGAGAGGAGAGACGGAGAGGGGAGAAAAGGAATAACGTACCTCTCAATAATCAATTTGGATAAAGAGTGAATTTTTCGAGCAAATGAAATTTCAAAGACAAGAATATGGTGTCTACGAATTAAAGGATTCATATAGACGCATACTGAATTTATTTCGAGGTCGAAATCGAGCACTACTAAATCGGGTTTTTAGGGAAGTGTCCGACAGGTTTATTTGGGGACAACAGCTAATAATCTTGGCAATACGCGAGGCTTTTACGGTAATAAAATGGAATTTCAAGTTGACCCACGCGCTATCGAAAAATTCAACCTTTTTGCAAACCGGAGAAAGGAGGAAAGGTGTTTGCATCGACTAATTTGTATCATTTTTTCGTTTTGTCGACGGCGAATCTTGTCGTGTCCAACTGAATGGCTGACTATGCCGTATTGGGTGACACATCCAGCAACTTGCCGTCCAACAGGCCATGGAAGCCCATAAGCGGTCCTCCACAACAATTTGGTTTTCTCTAATCTTGTACCTTCTAAAATCTCTTGAGCAGAAGAGATACCAGAAAATATAAAAACCTCATACACAGAAACGCTCGCACACATAAACAACGTTATATAATCAAACTATGAAGAAATCTGATGTTCATTCGAGCAAACGAGATCAACGTAACAAGAAAGATGTGAAAGTCTTCAATATCTGTTAGGTTTGTTGGGGCTGCTGATGATGGCCACGGCCGGCTGGATGAGTGCTCGTGTGCTGTCGTCGGATGGCAAACCAATCACCCATCCATTTCGGCCTATTTATAAAATGGACGAGGTTTTAGTGACGGTGGACGGTCGAGGGCCAGCTGGATTGAGTGCCTTGATGGCCGGGCTCTTCGCTTCCAAACCCGATTGTATCTTCTCTTATGGACCCCCGGGCAAAACAGAATGGAATCAAGACTGGGCAAAAGGGTCAGAGAGACAGACAGACAGAGAGAGAGGGGGGGGGGGGGAGAGAGAGAGAGAGAGATTGCAAGTATGGATGACGATGCATTTGCATGTTGTAGATGGTCTAGAATGAAAGAAGCAGTCATATACGGTGCACGCATGGGAAGGAACCTCGCGTACCCTACCGGGGAGCCAGGTTGAAAATATCTTTGTAGACGATAGCACCCGTTCTAAACTTTCCCACTCACCCCGCGCCAAAGCTAGGCAGAAAGAACAAGGCGCATTGAAGAAAAGACAAGACAAGCCCACCCCTCAAACGCTGCTCTTGTGGTTATTGTTGGTGCTTGTTGGTGTTGTTGTGCTCTCACTAGGGGATGTGTTGCGGGGGCGCATCGTGTGCTGGAACCGAGGCTACTTCCAGAGCAAACTCGACAAAGCCGACCAATTCAGGCCTGCATGTTTAGACTGGGCGTAGACTATCTCACGACAGCGAGAAACAAAATAAGAAAACGAACAGAAAAATCAAGAAAAGAAAGGGGAAAGGAGAAAGGAAAAAAGGAAGGAAGAACGAATCAACGAAGAAAGCCAAGAAAGAACGAACGAATGCATAAATGCATGCATGAATTTTTGGAAAGAATGAACAAAAGACAGACAGAAAGAAAGAAAGAAAGCAAGAAGGAAACAAAGAAAGAAACGGAGAGAGACAAGGACACAGGCGAAAACTTCCATTCTTACCGCTGTGGAGCAAGAGTCGGCGAACAGGCTTGGCCGTGTCTGCCGTGTCTGCCTGTAAGAAATGAGACTTTAGATGAAAGGCGGGCAGCGAAACTTTCGCGGTATTTACCGTTATATCCCGGAAAATGACCGCTTTTTCGCCTTTCGTCTCGTATGTGTTGGTTGTTTTGTGTGTATTGACAGGGAGTACGATGCGGAGAATCCAGGCAAGGTGAGCTCCGCAACCCACACACATACAACAACAACAACAACAACAACAACAACAACAACAACAACAACAAAGCAAAAACAACAACAACAACAACCAACAACACACACGCACACACACCTAGCAGACACTCCAGGCAAGCTGAGCTGCTGAGCCAGCACAAGCGACACACGCAACTGGCTGTGCGCGCTTGGCGTGCAGGGCGGCGATTTTCGGCAAACGGTGCAAGCAGTTAATATCGAAGGCAGAATGTGTGGTTTGTGTGTGTGCTCAGGGCGGCGTGTTTCGGCAAACAGTGCAGGCGGTCAAGATCGAGGGCAGAACCGAAGAGGCCCTCTGGTACCACACCACACAAGGTCAACCACCCGCCCCCCCCCCCCCCTCTCTCTCTCTCTCTCTCTCTCTTCTCTCTCTCTCTCTCTCTCTACGTACACGCATGCACGCATGAATACATACATACATACATACATACACACACACACACACACATGCAGCCTTGGACGAGCAGCAGGGGGGCGGTGGCGCGGCTGGTGGTTCGCATGCGGCGGCAGGTGTGGCCGG
>WBZZ01003962.1:50000-52500 GCA_019918135.1 Paulinella micropora
ATGGAACGAGCCCTGGCCCCGCCTGGTACTAGGGAGCTTTGGTATTGCCTGTATCAGTCCCTTCCGTGCAAACATCACGGCTTAGCTGGGCATCGGGTTAATACTTTACCCACAGACTTCCTGGTTGACGAAATCAGAAGCTCCTTTTTTCTGACATTAGTCGATATTTCATCAGTTGATCTTATCACTTACTCTACGGAATGAACCAAGGCCACTTGAGGTGTCACTGACCCTCTCTTGGGCTTGATTTTTTGAAATGGGTGCCATCTGTCGACAGACAGAGAATTAGGGGATGGTGTGGGTGTGCTGGGCCCGTGGTGGGGTGCCTTATGTGTGCCTAGCCATACGCCTATAAGTCACATGCCGAAATAGCGACGGGAAGCACAATCCTGTTCCCTCAGGGTGCCCTTTCTCGCTTGTTGAGCCCGGAATAAAACCCACAGTGCTCTGTCGGTTTACACTAGACTGTCGAACAGTCTCGAAACTCCATCTGCTTACTGGGCCCTCTGTAATGGAGGTGGGAGCTCGTTCTGTAAGGGGCGCTTTATGGAACGAGCCCTGGCCCCGCCTGGTACTAGGGAGCTTTGGTATTGCCTGTATCAGTCCCTTCCGTGCAAACATCACGGCTTAGCTGGGCATCGGGTTAATACTTTACCCACAGACTTCCTGGTTGACGAAATCAGAAGCTCCTTTTTTCTGACATTAGTCGATATTTCATCAGTTGATCTTATCACTTACTCTACGGAATGAACCAAGGCCACTTGAGGTGTCACTGACCCTCTCTTGGGCTTGATTTTTTGAAATGGGTGCCATCTGTCGACAGACAGAGAATTAGGGGATGGTGTGGGTGTGCTGGGCCCGTGGTGGGGTGCCTTATGTGTGCCTAGCCATACGCCTATAAGTCACATGCCGAAATAGCGACGGGAAGCACAATCCTGTTCCCTCAGGGTGCCCTTTCTCGCTTGTTGAGCCCGGAATAAAACCCACAGTGCTCTGTCGGTTTACACTAGACTGTCGAACAGTCTCGAAACTCCATCTGCTTACTGGGCCCTCTGTAATGGAGGTGGGAGCTCGTTCTGCAAGGGGCGCTTTATGGAACGAGCCCTGGCCCCGCCTGGTACTAGGGAGCTTTGGTATTGCCTGTATCAGTCCCTTCCGTGCAAACATCACGGCTTAGCTGGGCATCGGGTTAATACTTTACCCACAGACTTCCTGGTTGACGAAATCAGAAGCTCCTTTTTTTTGACATTAGTCGATATTTCATCAGTTGATCTTATCACTTACTCTACGGAATGAACCAAGGCCACTTGAGGTGTCACTGACCCTCTCTTGGGCTTGATTTTTTGAAATGGGTGCCATCTGTCGACAGACAGAGAATTAGGGGATGGTGTGGGTGTGCTGGGCCCGTGGTGGGGTGCCTTATGTGTGCCTAGCCATACGCCTATAAGTCACATGCCGAAATAGCGACGGGAAGCACAATCCTGTTCCCTCAGGGTGCCCTTTCTCGCTTGTTGAGCCCGGAATAAAACCCACAGTGCTCTGTCGGTTTACACTAGACTGTCGAACAGTCTCGAAACTCCATCTGCTTACTGGGCCCTCTTTAATGGAGGTGGGAGCTCGTTCTGCAAGGGGCGCTTTATGGAACGAGCCCTGGCCCCGCCTGGTACTAGGGAGCTTTGGTATTGCCTGTATCAGTCCCTTCCGTGCAAACATCACGGCTTAGCTGGGCATCGGGTTAATACTTTACCCACAGACTTCCTGGTTGACGAAATCAGAAGCTCCTTTTTTCTGACATTAGTCGATATTTCATCAGTTGATCTTATCACTTACTCTACGGAATGAACCAAGGCCACTTGAGGTGTCACTGACCCTCTCTTGGGCTTGATTTTTTGAAATGGGTGCCATCTGTCGACAGACAGAGAATTAGGGGATGGTGTGGGTGTGCTGGGCCCGTGGTGGGGTGCCTTATGTGTGCCTAGCCATACGCCTATAAGTCACATGCCGAAATAGCGACGGGAAGCACAATCCTGTTCCCTCAGGGTGCCCTTTCTCGCTTGTTGAGCCCGGAATAAAACCCACAGTGCTCTGTCGGTTTACACTAGACTGTCGAACAGTCTCGAAACTCCATCTGCTTACTGGGCCCTCTGTAATGGAGGTGGGAGCTCGTTCTGCAAGGGGCGCTTTATGGAACGAGCCCTGGCCCCGCCTGGTACTAGGGAGCTTTGGTATTGCCTGTATCAGTCCCTTCCGTGCAAACATCACGGCTTAGCTGGGCATCGGGTTAATACTTTACCCACAGACTTCCTGGTTGACGAAATCAGAAGCTCCTTTTTTCTGACATTAGTCGATATTTCATCAGTTGATCTTATCACTTACTCTACGGAATGAACCAAGGCCACTTGAGGTGTCACTGACCCTCTCTTGGGCTTGATTTTTTGAAATGGGTGCCATCTGTCGACAGACAGAGAATTAGGGGATGGTGTGGGTGTGCTGGGCCCGT
>WBZZ01003962.1:75000-87500 GCA_019918135.1 Paulinella micropora
ACACATACATAAATACATAAATACATACATACATACAAACATAATAAATACATACACACATACATACATACATACATATATACATACATACACACACATATATGCACACATACAAAATACATACATACATACATACATACATACATAAATACATACAAACCTGCGTGCATACATACGTATACGTATATACATACATACATACATACATAAATACATAAATACATACATACATACATACATACATACATACATACATACATACATACGTTTCGGACCACCTTGCACGCTGCCACGCCCGGAACTGAAGACGCATGCTTGGCCCAAACGTCACGCAGCAAGGGTGCATGATGCAAATCAGGCACTCAGGCCTGGCCAGCACGCGCGGCACTCACGAGGTCATCAGTCTGATTCACTTGCCAGCACGCGCGGCACTCACGAGGTCATTTCGAAATTTTCAATGCATGCATTGAAATTTCAATGCAAAATGAATTGAAATTTCAATGCATGCATTGAAGTCATTTCGAAATTTTCAATGCATACATTGAAATTTCAATGCACTATGCATTGAAGTTTCCATGCATGCATTGAACTCATTTCGAAATTTTCAATGCATACATTGAATTTCAATGCACTATGCATTGAAATTTCAATGCATGCATTGAAGTCATTTCGAAATTTTCCATGCATGCATTGAAATTTCAATGCATTATGTATTGAAATTTCAATGCATTGTGCATTGAAATTTCAATGCATTCTGCATGGAAATGTCCTTGCAATCTGTACTGTCTTTGCTGTTATACTGTGCAAGTGTTAAGTTCCGCGGCGCTTTGAGTGGTTTAGCAGATTAAGTGCAAGCTTTCGATCTGGAACACCAAGGAGGAGAACTTAAGAAGCAAGTGCACAATCTAAATCGCTCGGATGACACTTTCATGAACCATTGGAATAATGCGGCATCAATGTGGACCTTGCCCAGCTTGCGCCAGGCAAATCTTGACGTCAAGGATAAGCTGATCATGTCAGGCTTCCGTTCCGGCAGAAGAACCTCAGCTACGCATGCAACGTCGCACTCAAAGACGTGGCTAACAACCTGATTTTCAGCCGAGCTGCTCTTGCCGAAACCAAGGCATTTCGTGGAGCTGCAGGAGTTTATGAACAACTGCTCGAGGCAGCTACCGGGTTGGCCAGGGTTGGGTCAGCGTCCAGTACTGACCGCAGCAAACATCAAAGTAGCACAGTTTGTGAGGTGCAAGGGATTCCTGATGAGGTCAACCACTTGGTATTAAATGATTACACTGCATTGATATACTGTTTATCAATGCATCCACTGAATTACCCATGTCAATGCATGCATTGAAAATCAATGCATGCATTGAAAAGACACATTTCCATGCATGCATTGAAATTTTAATGCATGCATTGAAAATCAATGCATGCAGTGAAATACTGTTCAATTGACATTTTAATGCATGCGTTGAAAATCAATGCATGCATGGATCTGTGCTGCATTGACATTTGAATGCATGCATTGAAAATCAATGAATGCATTGAAACACACATTTCTGTGCTGCATTGAAATTTTGATGCATGCATTGAAAATCAATGCATGCATTGAAACACACATTTCTGTGCTGCATTGACGTTTCAATGCATGCATCGATACACATTTCCAGTGCATTGAAATGTCAATGCATTTCAATGCATCATGCATTGACGTTTCAATGCATGCATTTAAACGTCAATGCACTGCATTGAAATTTCAATGCATGCATTGACATTCCGGTGTCATAGTGGTGCAGGTACTTAAAGTTTAATTTGTACTAGTTGTACGATTGCAATTTCCCCTAACAACGGTTTTGTCACATGTACAAGGACAACCGCTTCTACACAAACTTTCGTGATATTCTTATCCAGTCTAACTTTAACTCAATACATAGCTTGCCACCCGTGAGTACCTTTAAAAGGCTACTATGCATATGGCAGTAATCCTGCCTTCCTTTTACTACAACCGGCTCACAAGTAGACAAGCTCAAACAATATTTCAATCACAATACTTTAATTTTAATAACGACCTTCGTGAAGTTAGTGTGACAGTTATAACTAGCTTTCCACAACTTCTTTATATCTGGTCTTTCCACAACTAGAAAGGTCAAAAACAAGTACTACGGTTCAGGTCAAATAACAATTTTATACTGATCTAACCGATACTATTTTCAAGTACTTCAGAAAATAACTAGAATAAGTGATCAGTTAGACTTTCAAGTTACTATTAATAATTTTGAAGTTTTCAATAAAAGGCAAGAGGTGACCAGCTGTCCAAGTTGACAGCCTGATCCTCGAGCTCTGACTTACTACTACTGTAAATTTAAATCCTGGTATTGTCCCGGCAGACAATGTGAATGTAAGGAGCTCGAGAAGGGTCATAAGTGGTTTGTAGGTGGGGTGAGTTCTCAGCTTTTTGGGTTTCAATAAGGCAAGTCAACTTTGCAGCAGTATCATCTAAGATTCAAAACCCAAACAACGAAGGTTGAGAGGTGGAGAAGATCTCCAAGAGAGAGAAAGAGAAACCTCAAAATGTCAGATTGAGCGCGCTGAACCCAAAGCTTAGCATCAGTGAGCACATCTCGAACAGGGAACCGTTTCCATGCCCAAACTTGGAAGCGATTTCAGCGTTGAGGACATTTGTTAGCACTGCGAAGACGACGACGACGACGAGGAGGGGGTTGTGCGCTTGCTCATCTCTTTGGGTTGGGCTACTTTCTGAAGTCTGCCTCTTCCCCAACGAGGGCGCCACCACATCCCCCGCGGGGGGCACCCCCCCCTCGTCTGTACGTTGCGCTTTTGTTTCCCCCCCCCCCCCCTCCTCCCCTCCCCTCTTCCCCCCCCCCCCTCTTAACCCCCTCTCTCCTCTCCTTCCCTCTGTTAAGGGAGAGGGGGGGAGGGGAAGGAGAGAGAGAGGGAAGGGGGGGGGGGGGAGAAAGGAAAGAAAGGAGCGCCGTCTACCGCAAGGACCCGCCGCTGATGACGCTGAGCGGTTCGCAAGCTGTGAGCGGTGGAGGAGGGTCCTGTTTGCGTGGCATTTGATCTTCTAGCTCTTTCTCCGAGATGTGGTGAACTTTTAGGTAGCGAATCAGGGCCTTAGTGTCGATATCTTTGATCCCCCTGGCCTGCATAAAGCTGTTTTCCCAACCATACTCTGCCAGCAGCAGTTCGTGCGGGCGTAGGCTCTTGCCGGGCTTGAGGTACAGGTGAAAGTTGTGATGGTTGAGGCGCGCGATCAAGGCGTTGCACTGTTCGGGCAGCGGGCTGGTCAGGGCGCAGTGCCCCAGCAGAACCGTGGGGATGCGTTTTTGTTGGCCGCCGTGGGGAGCGGCCGGCAGGTTGGGCTGATGTTTTCTGTCGACATAGACTAGCGCGCTGCCCGCCTGCATTGAAAGTCGCCTGGTCGCGCTCCCACAGCGTGGGGTCGCGCGAGGGAGCCTCTGCCCGGTCGCTGGAGTTGCCTCCGCTGCCACGATACAGTTTGGTGCGGAACTCTGCCACGAAGCGTGGCTGGTTCAGAGGAGGGATGTCACGGCGAGACGCGAGTGTGAAGCCGTAGCTGGGCCAGTAGAGTACGTAAAAATAGAAGTTGTACGAGACTACACGCAGAGCGTCGGCGCTTCCTTGGCCTCTACGGCAGATTTGCTGGTAGAACTCGCTCTGCTCTCGCTCCTGCCGAGCATCGTCGGTAATCTGCGGCGTGCTGCTCTCGGCCTCGTCGAGTGTGGAGAGGAAGTACTTTTTAGACAGGTGAAAGAAACTAGACCGACAGGGTGTCACAGACTCTTTCTCCTTGAAGAGCAGCGTGTGCGTCCAAGTCGTCGTCTGGAAACGATTGCGTGTTCCGACCAGGCTGAGCTGGCTCTTGAGCCTGGCCGCCAGGTTGGGCGCTATGTTGGCGCACACGATCGCACGCAAGGCGCGCTGCTGCTCCTTGGTGCGCGCCAGGGCCTGCACCAGGAACGCAGTTACTAAGGGGCCCAGCCTGTCTTCGCCGTTGTTCCAGAACGCCACTAGGCAGTTCTGCTCAAGTTTGAGCTCGGCCGGCCAAGGCTGGCCCAAGATCCACAACCGGTCCAGGCTGAGCGACAGCCCCGCCTCGCCCCAGCTCTCGGCACTGTAGGCTGCTGCAACCAACTGCATGCAGCCGCTTTTCTCGTAAGCCTCTTGCAACTCTTTCCCCGCGCCGGTGACCTTGTGTAGAACTGGCCGCAGCCACAAGGAGTTACAGTGGAAATAGGATTGGGGTCTTGATGATGTCAGGATATCGCCTGCATTAGCCGTGACGCCCCTGTTTGTAAACATTAATTTCTTTTCAGTACAAAGGAAAAAAAAATGCCCCCCAAAAAAGAAACATCCGCCCCAGCAGCAGCTGCCAGCGGCACAGCTGCTGCTAGGGAGGGCCGGCAGGAGGGGTATCAAGGGGAGGGGGGGAGGAGGAGAGGAACGGCCGTGTTGCCCTCTTCCCTCATCTCCATTTCCCCTCCCCCCCCCCCTCTCTCTCTCTTCGTTTTGCAGTTCCTCCTTCTCTCTCTTTCTTTGCTGGCTAGTAAAGGCCAAGGAAGAGAGAGAGAGAGAGAAAGGAAAGGGCCAGCGTAGATGGCGGTTAGAGCTCTAACCGCGAAGGTTATGACCTTGATCGCCGTGGTAGCGGGCACAGCCGTGTGGGAAGAAGCCAATAGGTACACCTGCCCCAAGATTCTGAGTGGGTGGTTGGAGAAGTGTCGGGTTGTGGAGAGAGGCCGTTTGCGTGCGTGCACCAGGTGGCCATCCTGGGGCAGGAGCCACCCGATCGTGTTGTCGAGCTGTGGAATTATTCCTTGTCGTTTTCCGCGTTGCTACCCCACGCCCAACACTTGCTCTGGCCGCACCAGCAGATTAGTTGCTTGATCTTTACCGCGTACCGCGAGTTCCACCAGTTCTATGGACTGCTGGGTGACTCGCCCGTGCACAAGCGAGCGGTGGCGGGGCTGGTGCTCCTGCACCACTGCGGAGGGGTGTATGCCGACCTGGGGCTGGAGCTATTACAAAACTCAACGTGGCCGCCGCCGCCGTCGTCGTCGTCGTCTCCGTCGCCGTCGCCGCGGGGGCAGTTCCCGCTGCCGGCACCGGAGCCGGAAGAGGACGGCAGCTATCTGCCGGCCAGCTACTTTCTGCCGGAGCTGCCGGTGTTGATGGCGGCCCACCCGCAGCGCGTGGACATGCCGTACCTAGTGCTGCTGCGCTACATGTCGTCCTTGGCGCTGCCCTGGCACGACAGGATCTGGAGCGCCAATTTCTCGTTCTCAGACCCGCTGGACGAGCGCGAGGCCCTGGCCGATTCCTTGGCACATGTCTTGCGCGAGCAGAATTTGGATGATTTGTCGGTCGTTGAGTCGGCCGACGGGGGCGGCCCACGGCCCCAGCCTCCGCTTGGGGCCGGGACTGGGGCTGGGGCTGGGTGGGAGGGCGTGCGCAAGGTCCAGGTGCTGGGCCAGACGGAGCGGCTGCACGTGCTCAACAGCAGCGAGTACTTGGAAGGCCCGCGCACCACGTACCACGCGTCGTCCCGTGTCTGGAAGACGCCCGCCACCGTGTTTTGGTGGCAAGAGGTCTTCCGTTGGTTGCTGTTGGTATTGGTGGCGTGCGTGCTGCTGTGCCTGGCGAATCAGTGCACGCGCCAGGGCGCGCTGAGCTGCCCCTGCGGCTGGCGCCTGCACGCGACACGCGGCACCACGAGCTACGCGCCGTTTGAGCCGTCAGTACAAACGAATGACTTTGACTCTGACCTTGCTCTAGGACTAGAAAACAGCCAGGAAGTAAACAGTTAGAGCCAAATGGGGGGTTTTTAATATACGTGTACCATCAATCAATCAATCAATTGGGAGGAGGCGTCGTCGCTTGCTCTGGTGTTTGCAGCTCCGTAAGAATTACCATAATTTGCAAGGCCTTTTCGCTCAATTTGCCAAAATCGTTCTTATTGCTGTCTTGCGAAGAAGAGGTTCCTTTCCACTTTTGTAGCAGCCCCTGGTAACCTGTTATTATACCGGCTTTAGCGTGGGGTACATTCTCGCTGCCGAACGAATCCAGACACTTTTTGATTTGTGTGCTGCAAGCCTGTTGGGTGGCTAGCATGTCATCCGAGGAAGCCGGTGATTCTTCTAGTTTAGGTGCCAGCCCCGCTAGCAAGAGCGCAAAAGCAGCCAATTGGAGCGCAGCCTCTGCGGTATCTTGCTGGATGAATGCCTCGTTTTTCTTGGTGTCACATAATTCGTAGCACGCCAGTAAAAAAGCACCGGCTGTCTCATTTTCTGTTGGTAGCACTTTTGCCGGAACGATATTATCAGTATTCGCCGTCTTTTTGGTTGCCGTAACAGACGTAGTGGCGGGGGGGGGGGCTTCTGCGCTTTTTCCCCTTTTTCTCTTTTTCTTCTTCTTTTCCTTCTTTTTCTTCTTCTTCTTCTTCCTCTTCTCCTGCTTCTTCGGGAGCTACCCAAACCAAAAGGTCAGCTGAGATGCGTTGCAGTGCCAACGTACAACCCTTTTGCCGCAGTAGCAGCTTAGCCACGGCATTTGCCGTGGCTATGAGTGCATTCAGGCTATTTGCAATTTCGTGCTCTTTGCCTGCCGTTCTCTATTGGGCGTGGCCAGGTGTTATGATTAGGTTGTCGGGCCTCTCGAAACCCATAAACAATCTCGGCGTCGAGCTGGGTTGCAGAAAAGCCCAATCGTAAGGCAGCAAGGCCCTTTCCGCCATGTTGTCACGCGATATTTCATAAAAGGTCCACTCGTGCAACAGGGAATCCATGTAGAGTTTTGCATCTGTGCTTGGCAAGGTCAGTATTAGGCCTAAAAGCTTGGTGCCACTCGTATCTCGATTGCGACATATAATCGATTTTTAGCCTCGTCATCACCAATTGTACCTTGCGGCCCTCTGAGCCGCGCTGTGGTAACCATAAAACTGCTTCGCCTTGTTTTGTTGAGGACATTCCTTGTGGTAGCGCAGCCATAAACGCCGCCCCCATAGCGTCCATCGTTATAAACGTCAGTATATGCTCCTGCTTAACGTGGTTTCTGTTGTGACTAGCATGCGCTTGGTTCATTTTTGGGTTAATGTTTACTTGGTAAACATCTGTTTTGCTTTGTGTATTCGGCTTGGATCCCCTACTGCCCATGTTTTCAAAGCGAGCGACGATGGCCAGCGTAAGCTTCTACGTCAACTTTTCTTTTTGGTGTTATACAGTATTAGTGTATCCTTTCCTCTCCCTCCCTCGTACTCTCCCTCCCTCCCCCTCTCCCTCCTTCCCCCCCCCCCCTCCTTCCTGCCCCTAACGTCTTTCTGTTCATCCCTCCCCATTTTTTTGTTCTCTCCCCCTCCCTCTGTCTCGTTGCCAATAGTTTTGTTTTACTTGCCTGCTACTCTTAACCGCTCAGGAGCAACGTCGTCGTCCGGCTCGGAAGATGCGTGCACCGGCGGCGCGCATGAGCAGGCGGGTGCTGGCGCGGGGGTCTTGCCTCCATTGGGCACACCCCGTCGCCGCTAGCCCGTCAGACTGTGGCGGCCTCGATGCCGTCGGGCTGGCGACGCAGCCTGCGACGGCATCGACGACGGCATAGGCGTGCATGAGGCCGGGCGCACCCACGAGCCGGACGGAACAAAAAAGAAAACACAGCCACGCTAGCAAGACGCCAGCCCGCGCATGCGCGGGCTGGGCATGCCTCCCGGGCTCAAACTTCGCAGTGCTATGGCGGAACATGCATGCAAGGTGTGGGTGAGCGTGCCAGTATGGTTTTATTAAAGTGGAAAAAACAGAGCCCAGCTCGGTCACGCGTGGGCATTCGCCGGGCCGGGCGGGCAGAACCAGTGATCGGACCAGCTTCAGCAGCGGGGTGGCCATCGCCGCCTGGTGGTTGGGTAGGCACCAGGCCGTGTAGTAACGCCAGAAGCCGGGGTGAGTCCGCAGCACTCGCCTGCTCAAGAACCTCCACGCCAACTCAAACCGGGGGGCATGCCCAGCCCGCTGCGCGGGCTGGCTGGGAGAGAAGGGGGGGGGGGGGGGCGCGGGGGCATGCCCCCGGGCGTAGCGGGCTGGGAGGTGCTCGAGCAGCGCCGGCGGCGAGCAGCACGAAAGGTACAGGATCATGGCGTCGATTGCTACCTGACGCTTCCCGGGCCCGACGCACAACTCGACGAGCGTGTTCTCGCCCGCATCCGTCACGGACGCGCGCACGGGGCGGCCGTCGCCCTCCGTCAGGTCCAGCAACACGTTGGCTGGCGATAGGTCTAGGCAGAACAGCCCCCCGTCGACTAGCTTGCCCAGGCAGTCCTGCAAGCACTCCCAAAACCGCGCCCAATCTACTACTGGACCGTCCGCACCATTGCCCAACAGCAGCAGCTGGGCCAGCGACGTCGTAAAACCCTCCAGAAACAAAGCGCTGGGGCAGCGAGCGCCGGGCTGCGCGCAGGCCTCCAGTGCCCTTTGCAGCTCGGGGGGCATGCCCCCCGCGCCCCCACTTCTCTCCCATCCAGCCCGCGCAGCGGGCTGGAGAGCCTGCCGCACTCCCGCGGCGTTTAGCCGCCAGACCGCCAGCAGTCGCGGGCCCGCGCCCAAACCCTGCAGGCGCCTGTACCCCCGCGCCCGGTCCCCCCGCGGATCACAAGTCACTTTGCAGACCACGCCCTTGCACAAGGGGTCGCGAAACACGTGTCCCTGCCTGCCACTCCCGACCCACTCCCAGCCACGCAGCCGCTCGCACAGCAGCAGTGTCTGCTCCGCGTCCAGCTCGGCGCGTTTGCGCGGGCTTAAGAAACTCAAGTCGCTCATGTCGATTTTTGTGTCTGTTTTGATTACTATTGTTTTTGTTAAGCAAGGGAGAGAGGGGAGGCCGAACACGCGGGGGTGCGTGGAAGAAGAATGAGGCAGAGAGAAGAGAGAGAGTGGGGGGGGGGGGGGGGGGAAGGAAGCAGGCAGTGCCCCCTCCCCCTCTCTCCGTCCCTCTTCTCTTCTCTTGCAGTCACAACAACCGTCCCCCGCGCGAGAGCTTGCTATTGCTAGCAAAAAAAGCAAAGTGTCAACCGTCGTGGACAGTAAATGAGTGCGAAACCGCACTGGCTAGCTCTGGCTTGAACAAGAGTGGAGCGGGACACGAGATATGTCGGTATGCATACGACTTATCGCTACAACTCAGAGGCTGGCGGCACGATGTTTACGGAAATGCGCGCATGCATAAACACGCCCACTCTCTTATCTCTGAGTGCGCAAGCCAGCGAATATGACTTTGAACGTGACTGCTCCTGTACGCTCACTAATTTAATCGAGCAGCAAGGCCCGCAGTTAGCACAACTGGAAAGCTCGCTGGCAATGCACAGTACTAGTCTGCATGCAAGTCCTGGGCCGGTCGATGATTCTAAGCAAAAGCTCGCTAAAGAGCGCGTAAAAAAACAATTGCAACACGTAAAAGCCTTGAAGCAGGAGCTCGCGCAGTGGCGCAAAAATGCCTTGCAAATGCGCCTACAAGAAGCCGGCCCGGTTTTTCACAACAAGATGCACCATAAAATGAAAGCTCTGCAGAGTAGCTACGAAGAACTCAGGGGGAAGCACGACGAGGATGTCCGGGGCTTTATGGAAGAGCTCCGGAGCTGGGAAACAGCCGTGGTATTTGAACTCACTAAATTTACCCTTGACATTCTTAAAAAAAAAATACTGGTTTTTGGCTGGGCTAGCCCTAGCGTGCTACAAGACCAGAAAAGGTCTTTTCTGATATCTCTGCTAGAAGTTTTACTCCTGTTGGAAGCCATGAATCCCTATCTCATGCTACAAGCAGATCGTGAAAGTGCGATCGAGTGTGTACAGACCAGACTGAAAAGTACATTTTTATAGTTTACAGGAAAGAAAAAAGACACAGGCTACATTGAAGGCATACATGACAGTGCAAGGCCCTCCGCATTTGTCAGCCAAGCCAGCGGCTTGGTAAGCACTGGTCGGCGCACCCACTCCTCTCTCACTCTGCGCTGCGCGGGGGTGGGCGACTAGCGCCGGAATTGTTAAATGGCGAACCGAGGCTGGTCTGTGCACAGGACAAGACACACGATAAGCAACACAACCCAACAAACAAAATATAGATAAAAATTATTCAACCACGATTTTTTAGAACACTCTACTCTGGCCTTACAAAATAAGTATAACGTCAGCGCGGCAAGCACACTCACACATATATACTGCCAAACAAACACGGATTGGCGCTGACAGGTCACGCTAATAGCATACTATTGACGGTCTTATACTTGGCACTGAAAACTAGGGGCGGGAGAGGGAAGAGGAGGAGTTTGAAAGCGAGAAAGTGTTGCAGGGAGACAGGGACGGTGCTAGAGAGACTTATGTTGAGAGTTCACCACACCCTTCACCATGATGTGAGTGAACCGGCCGGAATTTTTTTACGCAAACACTGTTTTGTTAATTAATAAACTGGATAAAATACTTGCCACCCGTAAAATTTGAGGGACTAGTGGGAAGCAGAAGAGATATAGTAGTACTACTAGTACTATATGCTAGTACTATATATATATATATATCTAGTATTAGTAGTAATAGTACTACCTGGTAGTACATTACTAGTACTAGTACTAGTTATTACGCAAATATTAAACACTGTTGTAATAAAACAGTAAAATACATGCCACCCGTAAGTACGTATAGTAGCTCGAGCAGATGCAGATTGCGAAAGTTCAAGCAGGCGCTTTTAAATTTCCACTAGTTCCACTCAAAATTAAAAATATTATATATATCTATATTATAATTATATATATAGTATTACTAGTATTAGAACAAGCATGCACGTGGGCAGAAAGGAGCGTCTTGATCGACATCGTAGGTGTCGCTTAAACAACTTATCAGGCGCGGCCACTGCTATTACCTGCAATAACGTTAAGAAACAAAAAACAAGTTACAGTAAAGTGCCAAAGTGATTGTGCGGCAGTTATAGTCACGGCCGACATTTGGCGGCATAATCCTACCCGCATTTTTACTGCGTCAGTTTTGAGGCTCTTGTCGCTCTCACAGCTATTAATGTGTTGGTCGTGAAAACGCCCAAGGCACTCAGCTTTTGCTGCACTGAGTGGCAGAGGTTCTCGCACCCGAAGCCCATAGAATGTGCCTGATGCGCTTTCGAGGCGCAGCTTCTCGCTCTTGTCGTTGGTGTTGGGGGTGCTTCACCGCTAGAGCTGCTGCAGCGCGGCGGCCAGCTGTGTGCCGTCCACTACAATGGTCTGGCGCTCGGTGTAGGCAGTGCGCGTGGCCGCCGCGCCTGTGTCTGCGCCATTGGAGCTCGGGTTGCCCCTGTCTACGTAGGCCACGTGTGAGGGGAAGACGTCCATAGTGTTGACAGCTAGATTGCCAACGTGCAGTCCGTTGGCCACCTGCCGCGCCACTGCGGGGTCGCTCGTCCACACTGCGCCGGCCAGATGGTAGTCCAGCGAGTTGAGCCAGTCCAAGACCTGCGATAGGTGGCCTGTCTTGTAGGTATGCAGCACTAACACTGGGCCGAACACCTCTTTGGTGGAGATTTCGCTCTTGAGGTCCACCTGGGTATAGATGGTCGGCGGCACGTAATAACCCAGCCGGTCAGGACATTTCGCCCGCCACAACACGCGCACACCGGGCTGAGCTTCCGCGCGCGCCATCATGTCGCGCACGCGCGTGGCTTGTGCCTGATCCACCAAGGGGCCCACCGTGCTCTTGGGGTCGTGGGCCGGCCCCACCACCACCTGCTGCTGGGCCAGCGCCACCAGCGACTGTGTAAAACTCGCCGCGACCGATTCCTCCACGAAGACCAGAGCGGTACAGGAGCAACTTTCGCCGGTGTGGCAGGTAAATCCGTTCAGCACGATTTGTGCGGCCTTGCTCAGGTCGGCGGTGGAGGTTATGAGCTGTGCGCTCTTACCACCAGTCTCACTGTTTACCCGAATCAACGGTCGCTGAGCGCGTATTTGCTGGGCCACTTGCCGCGAGCCAGTGATTGAGATAAGATTCACGTCCGGGTGCGCCACCAGCGACTGCGCCGTCGCCACCCCACCGGGCACCACATTTAACACGCCTGGAGGCAAGATGGTGGCACCGATTTCCAGAAAGCGCATGGTGGCGGGGCTAGGCTTAGATGGTTTCACCACGCATGTGTTGCCGTAGGCCAAGGCAGCACCGACCTTCCAACTGGTCATCATAGGCTCGAAGTTCCAGGGGGTAAGCGCAGCCACGACGCCCACAGGCACATGTCTCTCTAGCGCCACCTCGCGCTCGCTGATGGGTACCACAACCGCTGTGTTCTCTTCAGCCGCATTCGCTGCATCGCGGAGCGCCTGTATGGCCGGGTCAATCCCAAGGCCAGCGTACTGTGACACGCAAACACCATTCAGCGCTTCGAGTGTGGCGAACTCCGCTCGGTGTTGCTCCAGCGCGGCCGCCCAGCGCCGCAACATACCCGCGCGC
>WBZZ01003962.1:95000-105000 GCA_019918135.1 Paulinella micropora
CTGCTTTCTTGCTGGGCTTGGCCTACGTGCCTCGCTGGACCGCGATTGTTGCCACGGCCACTGCCATGCAGTGCCCGCCCGTCCAGATCAACCCGCAGTGACACAAACATGCAATTCCAGCTCGGATCCGGGCAAAATGAAGCAGGACATGATAGGTTAGGGACCAGCGGCTCGAAGCCAGACCATCCAACTTTATTGTGAGCTTTATTTTTCACAGTGAGTATTTATGAGACGACGTGCTTAGATATAGACTAGGCAAACACTGCTGTTTATATATGTGTATGGGAGTCGGCGAGGGTCTTGTTTTACGCAAGCACGGTTTTCATAAATTACTTCTATGCGAGTATTGTTTTGCAACCTCATGGTGCGTGGCCCGGACGGCCCTTTTCTGACCATGAACTCACTCATCCCTACGAGTGGCAAGTTTTTATTCAAGAGTAATTGGGTAATCTGATGTTGTTGTTGTTGTTGTTGTTGTTGTTGTTGTTGTTGTTGTCAGTTGTATTACATTATTATTATTATTATTATTATTGTTATTATTATTCTGGAGGGGTGCACAAGATGGCAATCCATGGGAAGAGGAGGTGGTTGGGCCTCTCCCCACGAAGGTGACCGCTTGGGGAGGGCGGTCACCGGGATATGCGCAACTCTCAACTGGGCATTTACTCGGTAGGGGTTCGGCCAGGCAGGTTGTGGGGTTGTCTGTTGGATTGTTGGTTGGCTCGTTTTTCTTGGCTGTTGGTTTGGGTCTGGTTTCCTGGTTAGCCCATTTTCGCCGAATTTCCTGCCGAGTAAATGCCTGGGGGCTTCCAGTTCCGGTTTGGTGATCTTGTTGAGGTGAGCATTCGGAGGAAACAGTACCGAGATGGGTTGAAGATAGGATTCACATTGAGCCGAGATGGGGCTGAGTTGACCTGTTCCAACTCGGCTCCATTTCGGCTTCATGTTAATCCTATCTTCATCCTATCTGGGTTTTGTCTCCTCCCTATCTTCGCTTCTTCGGGGTTGCCTAACTGGAACACATGATGAGCGCACGTTGGAGAGGGGCTTCAGTCGGTCCCAATGCCTTGCCAGTGCCTTGCTGCGTTGCCGTGCCTTGCCCCATGCATTCACACCCTCCACCGTTGCATTTCTAACTGAGCAGCTTCGGCTGGGATTACTATACTTGTCTGTAAGACCCTATAGGTACCGCTAGGTTCGCGCCTTCTATACCCACGTGGGGGAAGGAGTTTCAGCGGCACGCCGTCCGATCTGGCTCCACTCGGGGACACCCGTACCTCATGATGTGTATTGTTAGGAGCAGCTGAAAGTCCATATGGCATGAGAGTAGAGGCGTTGGCGATGCGATGGAGAGTGTGTGTAGTGCGTGAGGCAGGTTCTGGCGACGCTGGGGGTGCTGGCGGGCGCCGAAGGGCACGAAGCGACGCGGCAGCGTCCAGTGACACCGGCGGAAATGCGTGTAGTGTGTGTTGCAGATACCGCCGATGCTATTTGCATGGACGGGCGCTTTCCTCGGCGTAAAGAGGCGCGGCGGTGATGGCCAGCGACATTGGCCGTCTACTACTCTCAATGGATTACAAATACGCGAAGCACGGAGCTACCACTGTGGCCCTTATGGGACAAGGTAGAATCGCCGAAGACCTGGACAATCCTCGTGGGAATGCCTCTTCGACGGGCTCTGGCCCGATGTCCCAGGATGGGAGGATGAGGGCTCGCGTATATGACGGAATTCCTGAACCACGTGGAGAGGCTATCTTAGCTGCGCCTCATCCTTCCTCCCCAAACCTGGCACACGGGTCGGCGCTTCAACATAAGGCGAGCGGCGCTATATGGCAGATGGCACCGCCGCCTCGACGGTACCGGCGGGTAGATCGGTACGACAAGGACGGGCGTAATCTGATTGTCTGGGGGCTCTCAGAACGCGCCAATCTACAGGAGATCGCCTCCAAAATGAGCGGTCTTGGTCTGGTGGTCCCGGTAATGGAGTGGCAAGGCCAGCGAATGTCTCGTCACCTGGAGCTGGTCTACGAGGACGATGACAGCAGGCAGACGGCGTTGCAGCAACTCAAACATCTCAAATTCTTCGGCAGAGGGGTCAATGTGGCCCTTGGGCGCAGGTTCAGGGACAGGGAACGTGTCCGAAGGCTTATTCGCATCCATCTGCGTGGGGAAGCGGCGGTCCGGAAGGAGGAAGCTGCGACGGGATATCGCGTCTTGCCTCTGCATGAAGAATGTGTCGATGATGTGCAGGTGGTGTCTTCGGAATTGGCTGCCGATGCACCTAAGTGTGTGTCTGAGTGTGCTGATGTGCATGTGGTGCCCCTGCATTCGGCGGCCAGTGCAGTGGGGGACCAACCTGCGCAAGCACCTGCAGAGGGGGGCAGCACGAGGGCGGAAGCCAAGCGCGGCCGTCGGGTCCGGAAACGAGCCAAGAAGCACCGCTCCAAGCAGTTCGATACCGGCTTCAAGCTACTCGTCGCGAGTCACAACTGGCAGGGTAAAACGGGATACGACAACGTAGGCACGGCGGAATGGGCATCATTCTACAAGCACGAGGGCTGGCTAGTCATCGGGGCTCAGGAGCACCGCATGGGCAAGAAGCAACTTTCCAAATGCAGCCTGGATGGATTCCGGATTTTTGGAAAACCTGCGGAGGTCAGCGAGAAAAATCGCTGCAAGGGTGGGGTTCTATTCGCGGTGGCTAACTTCCTTGGTCCGTATTGCAACCTGGTGTCAGCCCCCGTCGACCACCGGCAGCAAGTGTGGCTGCGTATCGCCTCGGGTGTTACCGGCGCTCAGGATATCTATGTGGGCAACGGCTACTTTTCCCCAGGAAACGCAGGAAGAAGAGTCGTCAGAGGCGTATGCGGCCTGGCAGGCAGCTATAGCTTTTTTTGGAGCCAAAGGTCTTGTGGTCACGGTGGCGGATGCCAACGCAAAGCTCGGGCCGGCATGCAGCCGAAAAGAGGAGGGCATCGTCGGTCAGCACGGGGAGGTCGATGATAAGGGAGCACCGGTACGTTCGGAGAACGGCAAGAGACTCGCGGCTGTCCTCGTCGCTTCGATCTGCGCGTCGCCTGGCTTGGCATCTGGAGCAAAGTTCGGAGTATGCGAAGATGATCTTGATACGGACCACAAGGCAGTATGGGCCGAACTGACGTGGAGCGGCCAGCGCCGGCCAAAGCGGGCTGCGAAACCTTACAGGTCCTTTCGTGTTGATAAGCTTATTGGTGCTGGTGTCTCGGGTAATGATCACGCTGCGAAGCAAGCGCTGGATTATCTACGCGACAAGTTCGATGACGTATTCCAGCATTGCCTACAGAAGCTTGGAGTGCATCAGCTGCCTGAGCTTGACCTATCGGGTGGTGCCGACAGCCAACGGGTGGTAGATGACGTCACCGAGCGAGTGGCGCAGTCATTCCGAATGGCGGCGCACCGGGTCCTTGGCTCCAGATGTATACGACCTCGTTTCACCAACAATTGGTTCGACGGGGAGCTAAAGGAGCTCATTCAACAGCGCCGGGAGGCCTACGCAGCATACAGGAGGGATGAATCGAATGCGGAAGCCCGTCTGAATTGGCTACGGCTCCGCAAGCAAATTCGGAAGGCAACTCGGGCCAAGAAGTCCGCCTCCTTCAAGCAAGTGCAGGAAGAAGCGGTCAAATGTCAACGCGAGCAATCCTCAAAGCGCTTTTGGCTACTCGCGAAGCGGCTTGGCGGGGCACGCAGAACGAAGGTCTCCGCGCCGGTGCAAAGGGAGGATGGCTCACTGGCGTGTACGCTGCCGGAAAAGGTCGCTCGGTGGGAGGAATTTCGGAAAAATTCGGTGAAGCCACGGGAAAATCCGGCAAGTGCGGCTGTTGTGGTGGAGTGCTGTGCAGAAGCAGGCTCGCTGGAGTGGGAGGAAGCCGAAGCTAAGCGGCAGTTCCACTGGAACGATCGCTTCAGAGATGAGGTGGCCCGGGCTATGAAGGAGCACGAAGTAGGTGAAGACACTTGCGAAGAGCTGGACAAGCCGTTCACGCAAGAGGAGGTCCTTGCAAGGCAACGTGCCCTGAATAACCACAAAGCTTGTGGCGAGGACAAAGTGAAGAACGAGATGCTCAAGTATGGCGGCGCCTACATCAATGGCTACTTAACGCAGTACTTCAACTGGATTCGAGAAGCCGAGAGGACTCCAAAAGCTTGGGGCAAGGGAATCATCGTCAATATCCCCAAGGGTGGGGATCCTACGG
The DNA here is from genome assembly GCA_019918135.1 of Paulinella micropora. Classification (NCBI taxonomy): domain Eukaryota; phylum Cercozoa; class Imbricatea; order Euglyphida; family Paulinellidae; genus Paulinella; species Paulinella micropora. The sequence goes on from WBZZ01003962.1 coordinate 99,236, forward strand.
ATCCTGACAACTGGAGGGATATCTCGATTATTAGTTGCCTTGGTAAGCTGTATCTGTCCTTATTAGCTACTCGTCTAACGCTCTTCGTGGATGGCCCGGATAAGCTACGTCCAGAGCAGGGAGGCTTCCGCCCGGGGCGTCGCACTACGGATCAGGTCTTTACCCTTTGGCAGAGGTTGAAGGGGCGTCAGCAGCAGAAGCGGGAGTCGTATGTCCTGTTCGTCGATCTACGCAAGGCTTTCCCGTCTGTTTGGAGAGATGGTCTATTTGAGAGGCTCTGGAAGCTGGGTGTAAGGGGCAAGTTCTGGCGCACGCTACGCAGGTGCTACGAGCAGACTTCGTCGCAAGTGCTAGTTGATGGAGCACTCACCCCCGAAGTACTGGAGGGTGTAGGCGTCCAACAGGGGTCCCCTCTCTCTCCCACACTCTTCAACGTCTTTATGGATGAGCTGTGTGATCGGCTGGCGAGTGCCCTCAAGATCACGGATGTGAAGCGGCTGAACGACATCAAGGCACTTCTATACGCGGACGACGTGGCCCTCATCGCTCACAGTCGCACCGAGCTCCAGAAGATGGTCAATGTTGTGGCCAAGTTCGCGGAAGATTACCGGCTGGAAGTCAACTTGAAGCCCGGCAAGACGGAAATCATGCCCATTTACACGTCGAGCAAGGCGAAACGACCAAGTATCAGGGAGCGAGGTGAGCCCGTGGTGTGGTTTCGCGGCCAGAAGCTTTGTGTCACCAGTCAGTACAAGTACCTGGGAGTGGTTATCACCGACGACCTGAAGTGGAAGGAGCAGGCCCTGCGGGCTACGCGTGTCACTGAAGTCGCCACCGCAGGTTGGTACTCTTTGTGGTGTGCATGTGAGATACAAGCTAGGTATCGTCTCATGTGCTGGAATCAACTTGTGGGGGCCAAGCTGAAGTACGCCTTCGATGTCTGGCGTGCCCCCGTATCGCAGCTCACCAAGCTGGAGGCAGCAATGCTGCGCCCCATGAGGATGATTCTCGGCATCAGCCCTAAGACAAGCAAGTGGATTACACTCTTTCTGGCGCGCTCTTTGAGTGCGGAGCGTTTGCGGCGGGCGGCGCAACTGAAGTTCTATGGACGGCTGCGTGTTCTACCGGAGAAGCGATTTCCTGTCATCGCATCTCAAGTCAAATCCGACTGGACTGCGGAAGCCGAAGGCGCTATCAGGGACTCAATGGATCTACAACAAGGGCTTCAGGAGCTCCTAAATAGCTCAGAGAAGGACCTCGAGGGTTGGAGTTCGACTGTGGACAAGTGGGCCCTTCAGCAGGACGTCAAGATGGTGCAGCAACTGATGTGGGACAAGCGAGAGGCAGGCAGCGATCTTACTGATGGCCTGCGAGTCATCCTAAGACAAGTCTTTGGAACTAAGGAGTTCCCAAGATGGGTAGCCCTTGATGATGCGCATTATAATCTGCTTCGGAGAAGGTTGCTCAGCTGCAACAACCGCCTTCGGTTGTACCGCAGCAAGTTGGTCAGTGGCATGTCCCCTCGCTGCTTCTGTTGTCATGATGATGTCAATGAGTCCCTTGCGCACTTCTTATGGGATTGCCCCATGCATGAGGGGAGACGTAAGCAGCTGTTGCTGAGTATGCAGAGGCTCGGTGGCATGGCTGTGGGGGGTGCTGAGGGGGATGGAGGGAGTGAGGAGGGTGGTGAGGTCGTAGGTGGTGAGGTTGTGGTGGAAGATGTGTTGCTTGGGCGGGAGCGGGAGGGCTCTGTGCGGCAGGGTTGGGATGATATGTCGCCTGTGGATCAATCACGATTGTTTTGTAAGTTTTTTCAGGGGAAGTCGCGCTTCCGCAGTAACTTTAGGCTTGCTGCGTTGTTAGGGGTTACAGCGTTGCGTCCCCTCCAAAGTTGGATGTGTTGTTTGGATCATATGTGTCTGAGTGTTGGTCTGCTAGGGAGGGTAAAAGGGAGGAGCTTGGGGTGGATGATGGGGGTGAGGAGGTGATTGACCTCACTGAGGTTCCATCAGCTTCTGTCCCACCCTCTCCCCCAAGTGACGTTGATGTTGCGCGGCGCGGCCGTCCGCGCAGTGTGGACGCCCTGGCTAGAGAGAGGGGTTCGGGAGCGCAGCGTAGTGTCTCCGAGTTCTTCTCTTCAGCTAACACCCTCGCATCTAGCTCTTCATGCACTTCACAGCCCCCATCTGCCCCTGCTGTTGCTGTTGCTGCTATGTCTGTTTGGTGTTCTGACAATGCGTTGGGATCGGCTGACCCCGGTGACCCAATTAAGGCACATGTCCAGGATCTGGATCTGATGCTGTAGTCTGAGGAAGCCTATTATTATTATTATTATTATTATTATTACTATTATTATTATTATTATTACTATTATCCCTGAAAGGTGTTGGAGAAGGGGGTGGGGGGTTTGGGTGGAGGGGCAAAATGACCCACCCCATTTCCGCACCCCTGTCGGAATAAATCATGGTTTGTGTGAACGAGGAGGAGTTGGGAGCTCATATTTGCAGGGTGGTTAGCCCCAGACTAGATCTTGATGCTGGTATGATTTTTTTGGAATTCACGCAAATATTTGCGTTAGGGAGTGTCCTGAATGCCAAAATTGCTTGTTTTTTAAGCCATTTTCTGCTCTCCCATCGAAATAAATCATGGGTTCTGGGAACCATGAGGAGTTGGGAGCTCATATTTGCAGGGTGGCTAGCCCCAGACTCGATGTTGATGCTGATATAGTTTTTTTTGGAATTCACGCAAATATTTGCGTTAGGGGAGTGTCCTGAATGCCGAAATTCCTGGTTTTTTGGGAGTACTTGCCGGTACCTGCGGCAATTGAACGTACCCTGTTGACAGGGAAGGGGGGATCCGGGGGGGGCCCTCCCCCCGGGAACCCCAGCCCGGCGATAGTACGTACCCGTTTTTTTTCGCGGGCGGCACCCACACCAGAAAATTGAGGTCTTGTGCCACCAGGCGCCGTTTGCGCACACCAGAGGGAGTTAGCGGCTGTTATTTGGTGTATCTGACACTTCTTGATGAGCTCTCTTCGAAAATATAAAATTGTTTCGCCGGGTGGCATACACACCGGAAATTTGAGGTTTTTGCGCCACCAGGCGCCGTTTGCGCCTACCTGAGGGAGTTTGAGGCTGATGTTTGGTGTACCCGACACCTCTCGGTGCGCTCTCTTCGGAGATTAAAAAAGTTTTGGTGGCGGGTGGCACAAAAAGCAGAGATTTGAGATTTTTGTGCCACCAGAGCTTACACTTGCGTTCTGCTGGTACCTCCGGCAAGTGAACGTACCCTGTCGATGGGAAAGGGGGGGGGTCCGGGGGCACTCCACCCGGGAACCCAAGCCCGAAGGGGGGGGAGGGGAGGGGGTTGCGCGAAGCGCACCGCAAACCATCCATTCAGGTGTAGCCCCTAATTATTATTATTATTATTATTATTATTATTATTATTATTATCATCATCATTATTATTATTATTATTATTATTATTATTATTATTATTATTATTATTATCCTGAAAGGTGCTGGTCAAGGGGGTGGGGGTTTGGGGGAAGGAGGAAAATGAAAATTGTGTACCCCCCACCACCACCCCCGCATTTCGGCACCACTGTCGTAATAAATCATGGTTTGTGGGAACCAGGAGGAGTTGGGAGCCTATATTTACAGGGTAGCTAGCCCCAGACTCTATCTTGATGCTGATATCATTTTTTTGAAATTCACCGTGCCACAAATATTTGCGTTAGGGGAGTGTCCTGAATGCTTTTTTTTTTTTTGCACGACAATTGCCTCCGCAATAACTTCCGTCGTGTACCGGCAACTGGTGCGTCCCCCTCTTACCGGTCGTAGACGGGGCTTAGCAGAACTTCACGAAGAATTTAACAACAATGCGAACAATTCCCGCCAGTTCAACCGTTCACTACCGAAGTCAAAAGATGTACTGTCCCATGATATGGGGGAGTTGAAAGGGTAATACTCATGGTAAAAAGCTGGTGCCACCACGTAGTACCAGAACAACTTAGTACTAAAAAGGACTGCATTAATAGCTAATAATAGTATTAATAACAGTATTACTGTGTACATTCAAGTGTCAAACTCAGCCATAGAATTTTAGTTAAGGGCCAGATTTCAGATTAGCGGTCAGATTTCGAATTAGTGGTCAGAATTCAAATTAGTTCAATTTAACTGCTATACATGTTCGCAAGTAATCTGTATCATAGTAATACGTCAGGAAGTTAAATTGAACTGATTTGAATTCTGGCCGCTAATCTAAAATCTGACCGTAGTAATCTGAAATCTCACCCTTAACTCAAATTTGATGACTGAGTTTGCCACTTGAATGTACCCAGTACTAGAATAACGCGGATAAGTAAAGTGATAATGGACACTCGGAACTGAGGAGGAAGTGTCTAACTACAATTGTCCAATGAACAGACTCTGGGGCTGTTACATTATTATTATTATTATTATTATTATTGGACACCGTGATAGCCCAGTGGTCAAGTTCTACCATCTGGGCCCTGTCGCCAGTTCGATTCCCGTCGGTGCCACCAGTATTTTCATTGAACATACCGGTCCGTCTGGAAGTGTTGGAACTGCCCGTGCGGGGGTGTCATTAGAGCATATCGTCAATTCTTCGTACTCCCCTCACGGGTGAGACGATGGAGGCGCATGTGCAGATTTGCATCAGCCATTGACAGAGAAGCACTATTATTATTATTATTATTATTATTATTATTATTATTAGGGAGTACATAGGCCATCGGTCCTTTCCATGTGCTGATTGGTATAAAGCTCCTAGAGTAATGTTCTTTGCCGTCACTTCCTTTATTCCACCGATTGGTGTGGAGACTTTCCTTATGGAATGGAGGATTGGATGCACATTGCCTTTTGGCTTAGCAATTGGCAGGAGATACAGTATTATTATTATTATTATTATTATTTCGCCATTTACTGAGAAGCACTATTATCATTATTATTATTATTATTATTATTATGGACACCGTGATAGCCCAGTGGTCAAGTTCTACCATCTGGGCCCTGTCGCCAGTTCGATTCCCGTCGGTGCCACCAGTATTTTCATTGAACATACCTGTCTATTTCTGGACCAGTATTTTCATTGAACATACCGGCCCGTCTGGAAGTGTTGGAACTGCCCTTGCGGTGGTGTCATTAGAGCTTATCGTCAATTCTTCGTACTCCCCTCACGGGTGAGACGATGGAGGCGCATGTGCAGAAATGCATCAGCCATTGACAGAGAAGCACTATTATTATTATTATTATTATTATTATTATTATTATTTTTATTAATTGTTATTATTATTATTATTGTTAGGACACCGTGATAGCCCAGTGGTCAAGTTCTACCATCTGTGCCCTGTCGCCAGTTCGATTCCCGTCGGTGCCACCAGTATTTTCATTGAACATACAGGTCCGTCTGGACCAGTATTTTCATTGAACATACCTGTCCGTCTGGAAGTGTTGGAACTGCCCTTGCGGGGGTGTCATTACAGCCTATCGTCAATTCTTCGTACTCCCCTCACGGGTGAGACGATGGAGGCGCATGTGCAGAAATGCATCAGCCATTGACAGAGAAGCACTATTATTATTGTTATTATTATTATTATTATTATTATTGTTATTATTATTATTATTATTATTATTATTATTATTATTATGTTATTGATAGCACTTGCTATGTGTAATGACGAGATTAATTAAATAATGATTCTGACAAAAAAGCAAAAGTAAACAACTTTATTCAAAGAAGAA
>WBZZ01003962.1:110000-130000 GCA_019918135.1 Paulinella micropora
TGGCGATTCGAGCACCGGAAATGCCACGAATCCCGGGGGACCGCGTACCACTACTGTCCCTGGAACAACTAGTACTCGCACCAACAACGGGAACACGAATGGAAATGGGAAACAAGCGAACACTGGCGATTCGAGCACCGGAAATGCCACGAATCCCGGGGGACCCGCCACCATCCTGTATCAACGCGATTTCGCTGCAGGCACATATCGTAAGCTATTGTCTTGCTCATTCAATATCCAGTACATGACTGACTTTGATTGATTGCGTTGACAGGTATCAGAAAAGCTGGGCGTTACCAACTAGGAGAGGATATTGTTTTTGAGCCTCCCGCTGGGCCTAATGGTGACTACTTGCCAAACAAAGATGATCCTAACTACCCATTCCAGGACTACTTTCTCGGATGGTTTGCAGCCATCGCCATCGAGGTACAGTGAAAGCAAGTGTATATACTGTACGTACTGTACGTACTGTACGTACTGTCTGTATGTACTGTATGTACTGTATGTACTGTATGTACTGTATGTACTGTATATACTGTATGTACTGTATGTACTGTATGTACTGTATGTACTGTATGCACTGTATGTACTGTATGTACTGAAAGGACTGTTTGTACTGCTCCGAGCGAAGCTTTCCTGCCGCTGCAGTAAAAAATAATACTCTACAATAAAATGCAATACAATACAATACAATACAATACAATACTATACAATACCATGCAATACAATACAATACAATACAATAAATAAATGCATACATAAATACATGCATGCATGCATACATACATACATACATACATGTATTGTATGTATATGTGTATGTATGTAATCTAAGTAGGTAGGTAGTAGTTGCGTATGTATGTAATCTAAGTAGGTAGGTAGGTAGGTATGTAGGTAGGTAGTTGCGTATGCATGGACGTATGGAAAGCACTCTGCAAGCCCTAACTCACAACTGCATCAACAAATATGTGAAATACGCAGGCGGATGACGTAACCCTTGATTTGGCAGGGTACACTATTAGTCAGAGTTTCATTCACAGCTTGTTCCAGCGCTTCTTCTGCATCGTCGAGCTTTGCGCCCGCCCCTTCGTGGCCGGGCAGGGGCCTCCAGCATTCACCGCACTCAAGTCACAACCCATCTGTGCCAACCGACTTACAATTCAGAACGGGGTGATGGGGCCGACCAGCCACCACTGCGTCCACGGCTTGCGCAACAGCGTAGTGAAGATGTCGAATATCGATTGTAGAGAGTTCGAGGTGGCGGGATTTCAGTTGAATGGGCCGCGCGATGTAGAGCTCAGCAATCTGAAAATTGGCCCATCCTCCCAGGCCACCATGGCAAAAGCCACCCTGTCGCATACGAACTTCCTTCTCCTTTTCGCACAAAAGTTTCTTCCGCTGATCCAGCTATCGTCATTAGGAAACGTCAATCCTCGGCAAATGCAGGTTAAGTTGCGCGGTAGCATGCATTCGGTGGGAGACGTGTTCGACAGGCTGAAACAAGCCAGGGACAAGTACATCGCGGACCTGGTAGCGAACCAGCCTTCGCCGGCGCAAACATGCGACTATGACCCGAGTCAAATCTTTTGTAATCCAAGCGGCTTGCCTGACGGCAGTGCTTTAGTGGGTATCTTGGTTCACAAGGATAACGTGGCAATCAACTCTTTTGGGGCATGCTCAGTCCAAGAGGACCACATCTATGCTGAAGGCAAGGGCAACTTCTCCGACCTGAGGTGATCGGGTTCTTTTTGCTTTTGGTAAGTCTTGCCATTGTCGATTTTAGGATTTTGAAAGTGCAAATTGCCGACATGAAGCTCAAGACCGAAGAGATCCTTGAAGTGCACAACAACCTGGGCAAGAAAATAATAGGACCACAGGTGATTGCCTTGGTTGCTTCACAGCTATCATTGGGATTAACATCTTCGGTTTTTGTTAGGGTGATGTGCTAAATCTTTTCGGTGATTTTGGGGGGGATTCTAGAAAGTTTTTCTTTTCACGCGCACTGAAGGTCTGTGTCTTGCGTTATTTTCTGAGCCTGATAAGTATGTGGCCTCATGGCAGGATCGGTTCAAATACAGAGGAAACGTGCTTCTGGACGCCCAAGTGGCGCTTGGCAAAGTCGCCTCCTCATGGACGGGCACGGCTGCAGATAGAGCTCGCTGGTTCGGAGGTAAAGCGTTCTGCAAGCTTGCATGGTTAGGCAAGTACATGCAAGATGTCACATGCAACTCAAAGCCTTATAGCCACACATGTATGTATGTATTCATGTATCTCTGTATGTATGTATACATGCCTCTATATATGTATTTGCGTCTGCATTTATGCATACATACATTTACGTATTCATTTATTATTTGTGCACGTATGATTGTACGCATGTATGTATGTATGTATGTATGTATGTATGTATGAAAAATGTTGACATGTATACATGTCTGTCATGCACGTTTGCATGTTTTCAACTCTACAGTCTGCGTGTCTTTCTGCGAGGCTAATATCCAGATGATGGCTCCTGTAGGTCTGTTCATCTCGCCGGAAATATTCGCTTATGCTGGTTGGGACATAACGCTTCCTGAATTATTTGGAACTTATAACGCAGATGGCATCTTGGAAGTCTCAGACTCGAAGCACAAGGCAAGCATGTTGCTTTGATTCCTCTGTTTGTTTTGCTGCCTGTGATTTCATGCTCTCTATATGGCTTGACATTGTGTATTATATTCGCCCCTGGCTGCCTTTTTCGCGCTGTTACCTTCATGCCCGCTGGCAGGTTGACTGCAATCTGGACGCGATGGGCCACGTCAACAAAGGAGCGATGGGGGTGCGTCTTGAATTTATCGACAACATCTTCATGAAGGACGTGACCGTCGATCGAATTCGCAATGAAGGTCAGACATATTACCGCCCTGTCGTGCGCGAGCTGGCAGATATCTCACCTGGACAATCCAACACGCTTGTTCGAATATATGCAGGTCTCCAGGGGAATTATGGCGTGTGCGATGAGCTGCCCAACTGGACGCCTCTCAAGCCTTACTCGGGGGCTGACGCACGCGCCATGTCTTTCCGATACGTTCAGGACGGGCACTATAAAAAGGTAGCAGTGTGTCATAGCAGTGACCAAGATAAGACAGGCGAGCACATCTGCCTGTGTGATATAGGTTCAGGTCAACGATATTACCAGCCAGAGTGGTTTTGCGTGCGGTTGGGACATGGGACTTTTCACTTCCCTTGGAGCCGCCGACGACGTATGTCAATGTGTTTGTCCTTGTTTGTTTGGTGTCTGTGGAAATGAAACTCACGCTGTAACTCCAGGCAGGATATTCAACCACAGTAAATTGTTTTTGTGCAGGTTGAAATTTACAGGGTGGATAAGTAAACCGACTTCACGGGACAGTTCGGATGCTTTGCGGATGTCGCAATGAAGAGTCTCACTAGAAGCATCGCCAACTCTGTAACGATGTGACCGGACTCGAACGACGCCTCTCCAATTCATCTCGCTCTGCATCTACGTGCATCAGCGTAGTAAGTCAAGCTGACTCATGATTCATGAGTCATTACGGTGATCGGGCCTGACCCATTGAGGAAGCGGTGAAGTGGAAAAATAGTCAATATAGCCTCTGCGGCGAAAGTCTTAGAGCCATACGTAAGGTGAGAATCAGATTGATCGATTCGTACTCCAGATGTGGGACGAGCTTACTTGGAGACTTCATTGGCCCTCACCTAATCATTTGACCACAGTATCAAATGACTCAAGTAATAACTAACAGTAGTATCAAGACTCAAATTCGAACTAAGACGCTAACCTTATTTCATGTTCCTAGTCAATTAATGCCGTGTACGAGGCCCCATACTCATAAATAGTGTTCAAGTGTCACATCGTCGGCCCTTGTAATCACAAGTAAAGCAGGTAATTAGCTCGTGTAAACCATCAAGCCTGCAAAAGCTTGCGTTTCAAGTTGCTGATATATTCCGTAGAGACATGATTAAATTATTTTAGTTTGTCAACTGAGGTGGTCGGATCCTCACTGAGCAATACCGTTACGCAAACGACCTGGCGGCCGCCGTGTATCAGTGGCCGATGATATATTGGGTTGCTGTGTCACAGTGAGCCTACTGCCTTCGCCGGGCGGCCGTGTGCAGTGGGCCCCAGGCACGGTCCGGCGAACGTGGCCCGGGCAGTCCGAGATCTCATTTTGATAAGCCTCCTCCGCCTCCGTCTATCTCTTCGTCTTCCTGGCCACTCAGCACTAGCATGAGTGGCACGTCAGTATTTTATTATAACATCATGACTGAGTCAGATCAGAAATGACTCAAGTAATAACTAACAGTAGTATCAAGACTCAAATTCGAACTAAGACGCTAACCTTATTTCAAACTCATGTTGCTAGTCAATTAATGCCGTGTACGAGGCCCCATACTCATAAATAATGTGAGAGTCAAGTGTCACATCGTCGGTCCTTGTAATCACAAGTAAAGCAGGTAATTCTGAGCTCGTGTAAACCATCAAGCCTGCAAAAGCTTGCGTTTCAAGTTGCTGATATATTCAGTAGAAACTTGATTAAATTTTTTTAATTTTTCAACTGAGGTGGTCGGACCCTCACTGAGCAATACTGTTCAACCGTTAGTCACGCAAACGACCTGGCGGCCGGCGCGGCCGTGTATCATGAGTCATCCAGTGGCCGATGACCGATCATGTGATATGTTGGGGGTTGTGTCACGCCGCCGGTGAGCCTACTGCCTTCGCCGAGCCGTGTGTTCCTCTCCTTTTCAATGTAGTTTTCAATTTACTACTTGACCTCCTATCATCGTTGACCAAAAACAACGGATACCACTTCAAACACAAGAACTCAACAGATGAAGTAATCGTGCACGAAGCTGCCTATGCTGACGACCTCAAACTACACAGACGATCCACGAAACACTGTCAATCGTCCATCAACATGATAGACTAATTTCTGACATGGACCAGAACAATGGCCGCGAAACCGCCCAAATGCAAAAGCCTTGCTTTCAAATATTCGACTAAAGCCGACGACCACAAGGGTCTCAAACGATTAATGCCGATATCGTTCCCACCGTTCGACCCCGCTATTACTGGCAAACCCATTGACTTCATCGCTGACAAGCCCTTCAAAGACCTCGGATGGATTGTCTACCGTGACCTCAGCGAAAACGAACAACGAGCAGAAATCCAAAAGAAGTTCATTCTTTCTATGCAAGCCATCGATAGCTGCTCGATCAGTGGCTTCATGAAACTTTGGCTCTACCAACACTATGCTGTCCAGTCACTTGCTTGGCCATTTCTCATTTATGACCTCTGCTTATCTTTTGCCAAAACCCTTGTGAAAATTGCGACCCGTTTCCTCAAAAAATGGGCCAACATCTACAAAAAAGCTCTGGTCTCTTGCCTTTACCGCCCACGCTCGAAATTCGGTCTACAGCTCCAGTCCATCGTGTCTTTTTACCAGCGACTTCAACTCAACCATGCTCACATGCTGAAGTACTGCCCAGATAAACACCTCTCGTCCATCTATGCGATGAACCTGACGAAACACGAAACGTTTCGAAGTGTCTGGAAACCAGAGCCTGTGCTCGAAAAGCTTGAGAAACAAGTTGATTTTGAATTCAAACATCCAGGCCAATGCGATCATCTAAGACTTGGCCATGGTCGCTACCCAAAAAAACACACCACCCCAGCTGTCCCACCGCCTACTGCAGCATCGTCCCCTGTGGCAACTCCAACGACTGCCTTTACTCCAGTTACGATGCCGGCTAGTGCAACAGCATTGGCCCCCATCAGTCGGGTACCTCCAATGACACCAGTCGATCCATTTGCCCACCCTGGTAGCCTAGCGAGTGGAGCTACACCCCTACCCCGACATGAACCGCTTCCATCACTGGGATCACTCCTTGCAGCGCGCCCCATGCCACTGGTCAGTCGCTCTCTGTCCATGTCGGATCCAGCCTTCACGTCGCCACTTCGACCGTTGAGCGGCCCCCTTGGACCTACGCTGGCCTTCCCGATGCAGACGACAACAACCCCGTCGAACGCCCCGACTGGCTCGTCAGGTTCAGCACCTACCACCTTGACACCCGTACGTTCAACGTCTCGCATCTCGCTGAGGACAACGTTGCAAGGTAGTCGCATCACGCTGAGCCCCTTTTCTCCGTCCCGGAAGAATCGGGCCCGACCTTGTCCGCTGCCGGTGCAAGCCCCTCCGCGGAGGACCGAGGTGGAGCCTCCGAGACAAAAGCAACTGCGACTACGGCTCCTACGACTTCGTCATCGAGTTCATCATCGAGCTCGTCCTCGAGTCATCGAGTTCATCGTCCAGCACGGTAACTGTGACCCCGACGCCCTCCCCTTCGACGGAGACAGGCCCTGCCCGTCCTCGGACGACCGCACCATTCCCGTCACCCACGAGCAAGGAGTCCCCTTCGACATCGTCGGGAGGAAGGATCCTGCGATTAACCACCGCTGCGGGTATACCACCCCGCATCTTGCATATGATGACTCGAGTCCGATCCCTCTTTGTGACGACCCGTCCGGCGATTGTGCCGACCGCTGACGCCGCAGCTCAGGCCCGTGAACTCGCGTTCAACCTCCAGCTGAACAACTTGGCGATGTTTTTGGCCTGCAACCGCATCATCGACACGGTACACAAGTGGGGAGACAAAGCTGCAGTGGCCCTCATGGATGCATACTGGGCCCGCTACCGTGTTACCGACGACCGCACCCGCGTCTGGTGCATCATCCCTTACATGCTCATCGAGTACTTCATGGAGCTGTTCAAAGGACGTTTGGACAAGGGAGACACGAAGCGACCAGCTATGCAAGCCCTCAAGCTTCGACGCTTCAAGAAGGAAAGCCTCGCGGCTTACGTCAACAGGTGCATCACCAGTTACGACGCCTACGCCGCTGGCTACTGGACAGCCGACGCAAACCAAGTTCGCGACGTGTCCCGGATTCTTACCCCTATGGAACGTGATCGACTCGGTACGCTGCCGAGGTACTCAACACGCTTGGCATCGCTTGGCCCCGCGACCTCGCCGACCTTCTCCCCTAGACCAACTCCCTCGACCTCCACGTCATGGAAGAATAATATTATTTGGCCATGGATGGAAAACGTCACGAAGCCCTCGACGGCCGCCAACTACAAGCAACAGCGCGATCGCCCAACGCCTTCTGCTTCCCCTCTCGATCCACCCGCCAAGGTCGACACCCACCAGAGGAACAGACAGCGCAAGGCGCAGCAGGAGAACAAGGAGCCCACGCCCGCCACGTCAGAAGTGCAAGGCTGACGCCATGTCGATGGCCCAACCGGCTACGTCACCGGACCGTGGATGCCCCAACAAGCGGACCAAGACGGACAAACCGCCTCCGACGAAGAAGACGGCAACACGCCCGCCCCTTACTGGCGCGAATGCGATCGCCATCCCTCCGAAGAAATCTTCGATGGTCATGGCCGCCACCAAGTCCGCCCCGAGCTTGCCAAAGCGTCCGCCCTTTACCGGAGTCCCGTGCGCCTACTTCAACGAACATAATCAGATAACTTCCTCAAGCAAGACCAGACCCCGAAACACTCGTTCGACCAATGCAAGCTTCGCAAGCAGCGTTATCAGGACGAGGGCAAACATTGCAACTGGAAGCCATCCTCGGCCGCCACGCGCAACCCGCCTCGGGCATTCCACTTGACGACGCGCCCATCGCCTCAGCCAACTCGGCGTCCACTCCGCATCTGCACGATCCCGACTGTCGTCTGCGGGAGCATGTACGTACGCAAATCCCTTCGGTCATCACCGGACGAGGAAATTGCATCGGTAAGACTTCGTGCGTTTTTGACTCCGCATGCAACTGCAAAGGCGTGGCCCTCCTCGAGTGGGTACTACACCATGGATTCGAGATCGTGTCTCTTCCGCCCGTCGACGCACGCTCATCCGTGGGTATCAACGCCATCCTTGCTGAAGGCATTGAGCTATTCGTCTCGGCGACCCCGACGTCCCTGCTCCATGCCATCACGATTTACATTTCGAACCACCTCCGATGGTATGGACTTACTTCTTGCCAACGAGGTCGCGGCCCAACTCAACCTCTCTATCGACGACGCGCAAGCGATCAGGCCCACGGACTACATGCCCCTGAAGCCAGCCCAAGCAAATCGTCTATGAGACCGAGTTCTACCTTTTCGAGATGCCACTACAGATCGGTGATTTGCAATTGGCCACGGTCAGCTACGACTTCCGCCCTACAACGTTGGCGAAGGAATTTCAAACGTCCTACCTAGTAGCCAAGTTCGACAAAATCATGAACCGCCATCCCAACCTGCAACCCCCTTCGACTTCACATGACCTCCTGTCCACCTCGAACGCTCACCTCTACGGTCACCACGTTAACCTGTTCATGATGAGTAAGCCATCACCTAGCGACGGCCACGTCAAAAACCTAGAAGAGGATGACGAGGAAGATGACGAGGAGGCCGACGAACAAGACGAAGAGGAAGTTGAAGACGTTGAGAAACATGACGAAGAGGTCGAGTCGGCAAGCGAGCCAGGTGACGAAGACAAGGTCAGCCACCCTTCGTGCGCGCAGACGCAAAACGTCACCATGCGCCATCGTGGACTGCACCAGGCAGATAAAGCCGCCGTCCTCCAAACGACAGAAGCTGGAAGCATCCCCAAGCCCAGAGGAGTCACCGGCCTCGTCGGCTGCCGCGACTGCTACCCCCAGCACGGGCTCTTCCGCTCGGGAATGGCAGGCCACACCTCCTTCTCAAGCGGCACCAACGTCTTCATCAACATTTTGGTTGACTTCAGCCTGGAAGAAGGAGGACGAACTGGTACGACAACAACTCGCTCAATCTCGAGGCAGGTCCTCGTCGACGCGACGCTCCCTGAACTACGCATCATCATCGTCGTCATCGGCATCATCCGCTTCGATTTTGAAGTCGCCATCCGCGGCCGCCGCCACTGCGCCCTTCTCATCGATCGGACCATCTTTGGCTTCGTCCTCATCGTCGTCATCATCATCTCGTCATCACAAGGAACGACGGCGCCCACGATTGGCGTTGCGGACTGCTTGCCTGTGCAAACAATAAGGCGGGCCCTTGTCCGCGAACTCAACCAGGCCCCATCGACTCCGGTACCCCAGCTGCCGACCCAGCCGGACGCACGCCGAACTGGCAGATCGACATCGGGTCAAGAGGAGAAAGCTGCAGATGACCTCCCGTCCTCTCCCTGCTCGGGGCCCACACCAACAGTGCCATCCTTGACTAGGAGAGTTCACCGCGTCAGCGGCATGCGCGACAGGCCGAGGAGGGTCTCCATACCTGCCACTGGTGCCAACTTGTCCCCCATCGTTGGACGCGGCCCCTTGGATGAGTTCTCCATCCGCTCGCTCAGAGGATTTGAACCTCAGCCAATGACATCAGCTGACCGTGACCGCATCGGCAATCCTTTACAACTCCGACAACACGAGTCCACCACTCCGGTGGCTGTCCGACAACTGGGCTCAGCTCAACCCGCGGACTACCGTCCGGTCCTGGCAGTGCCAGACATATATATATAGCTAAGCCCAACCGACCCTACGCGTCCTACCGGAAGCTCTCCTGGCATGGATGGTGACCTGTGGATTGTCAAGGAGGTATACGCCAATTACTTCCCGACGATAGCCTCTGTCTGCGTAGCCGGTACTCACCCCAAATGCTTACACCTTGGCTATTGGATCCCGGAACAAGTGATCACCAGCCAAGGCTTGTGGCCTGACAACAGCACCGTCCTGGCAAGACATCAGCCAACAGGCAAAATATGGACTCATCCGCGAGTGGAACGAGCGTTGCTGCGCACGGCAGACGACGACCGCGGGACTTACCAGATCCAGTCCCCGGAAAATGAAATTCAATGGAAGTCCGTACACGCATGTTCTACCCGCACATCGAGCACTACAACTTCATCGCTTACCCGCTTTTGGCACGGACCTTCAATCCATGGGACGCGTTCAACCATTCAACAGTAGCGACACGATGCACCCACGAGAGTCGCACCTACTTACGTACCGACCCTTGCCAGATGTACGGACGCACCCCTTGGGGCGAAGATGCAGTCCGATTCATGATCGATGCTACCGTCGGCCTTAGTTGCGATCAACCTACGCGCCTTATGCAACACTACTGGCCGCCTCGCAACACGCCTCATGAAATGGACCCGGACACCTACTACGACCTCACAGCGGGACTTGCCATTCTAGCTGACGGCCAGACCCCAGTAGGCGTCGTCAACGCCGAGGCCTTATGCCTGCTCAGAGTCCTTAAGCGCAAGCCCCACGCGTGTGGGTACACAGGTGATGTCGTAATAGGAGTCCGTTGCAGTGATTTTTAACCATATGGGGTCCATGCAAGGGAGTCGGTGGAAGTAGTGCTGTAGGGCGAAGCAGCGTTCTCGAGTCGGGAGTTTGAATACGTAGCGTTGGTATGGTGGGCTGCCGAATCCAGGGGCTATGGTGTATTGACCGGAGGTCGGAGTTTCCATACAACACCAGGGCAACAGCAATTCACCTTCGGAAAGTACGTGCAAAACAGTGTTCCGAGGGGCTGAGTTCGGGGTGCTGCCAACGATGAGTCCAAGATGCGATGACACCTTGTATCCATGGGCGGCGGAGGGGATGATAGGACATACCGGTGTAGAAGTAATCCACGTCTCCGGTGGGCTCCACGTGACGGCCGACGAGGGCCGTGTACAAAAGTTGTGCCGTGCTCCGTCCATGCGCCGGCCCGAAGTGAAAGAAGACGGCATTCAATCCGGACTCGAGGAATCGGAGCATTATGCTGGAACCCTTCGGCGTGTTGAGGATTTCTTTTACTTTCTCTGGCGTGAGCGCGTTCGCTGGAGCCCGCAGCAGACGATAGCGACGTCCCTCGGAACTACTTCAACAACAGTTCCTTGACCATCTACTACTGCAACTCGGGCGACGCAAATTTCTTTGACAACATCATCCGAGACCATTGGATGGGATTGACAAGCGGAATACGCATCACCTCTGGCAAGAGCACTCTAGGCGGCTCCCGCGAGGCCAACAACAACCTATCCAACTACCTTTGGGAGGCCCACAACTGGCCCGACCCCGAGAACAACGATTCCGCCAATGTCCCGTGGCCCACCACGTTTAAATAGGTTCGATACGACAACGTGGAGTGGCTCAAATCGCAATTTTTCTTATCGCCAGTCAAACCGGCCGCCGCGACAGCCGCGAGATTTACGTAGTCCATCACCCCATGAACACCGTTCCATGTGACTACGACATCATCAACCCGTACTCGCGAGAGAAACGTTTGCGGGGCTACCCCATCGGCGTCCCGTGCACTCGCCTGCGTTCCTGGGTATGAACCTTTGCAAGTACCCCTAGGATGATGTTCTCAAAAAAATGAAATGTTCTCTGGTAACATTAAATCATTTTTACGATATATTATATACTGTCGTACCTGAGCACGGTCACTCTCTACTTGTGTCGGTATATCGCAGGGTTGGGTACTTACACCCAGACTTTGAATATAGCTATTAGGACTGGCACCTTAGTACTATATTATAGGATATCCGCTTTGGACAAGGGTATGTTATTAAAAGACAATGTATTTACGATCTCAGTAGTTGAAATCAATTGGGAAATACAGCACCACACGGCTTGTATTTTTTGTCGGTTATATTCAAAAGATATTATTTAATGCAAGCCGGGGTATTTATCCATCCAATTCCACAGCACTCTGAAAATAACCTAATCTTCCTCCTCTACAAAAGAGAGGAAACCAGTATGGCGGAAAATGTAGGAGACTGTCAGAGCCAAGCAACAAAAAGGAAACAGAAAGCCATTCCCCGATGTCACCCCTAACGATAATATTATCCTGCTTAAAAAAAGTAGTACCGGTTATGAATCGTAATATTATCGTTTTCAACCGGCTCAAAAGTATATAAATAAAAACGGATACAACTACATCTTGACGAGATATAGCTCATCTATACATCTGTGTATAGGGGTATAAGAAAAGGTCGCATATTTACCTATCTGCGCCTACAAACCCCCCCGCCCGTCTTATAACCGTAGCTAATAGGGGTAGATTGGTAAATATCGTTGGATGAGAGCTCACTTTCCAGGTCTGTTTCCTCATGGATGCCCAGCTCTGTGGAGACACACCATTGAGCAGCTTGAGTGACCGTTGAGTTCTGCCCTTCATCCCCGTTGTACGTCATGTGCTTACAAAATGCAAATTTGTGTTTGAAGATTTTCGTGTTCAAATTTGAATTTGAATTTTGAGCTATCTCCTCCCCCCCTTTTATGGCGATCCGCCACAGACGTACAATGGTATGCTCATGTTGCTGTCGTACCATGCCTTCGCCGTGTCTTTTGCCGTGCTTTCTCGGGTCTATGACCTTCAGGTGCCCGTGCCATGAGGATCTGTGATTCTGAGATTACCGAGAAATTGTCATCTTCGTTGAGGAGAAATTCTGAGTAACGCCCCAAGCATCTGTGGCAACTCTGGCCCACCCTAAGGATCTGTGTCATCCTGAGATTACAGAGAAGTTTTTATCTAAGTCAATAAAAACCTCTAAGTAACGTCATTAGCATGTGGCAGCTCTGATTCATCCCAAGGATCTATGATCCCGAGAATACCGAGAGGCATTGATCTTTATTGTTCAAGACCTCCGGGCAATCTCGTTCATTAAATTGTTGGAATGAACGGGCGCTATGCCAGTGTCAAGGGTGCCGTTGGCTCATTAGGCGTTGTTTG
The DNA here is from genome assembly GCA_019918135.1 of Paulinella micropora. Classification (NCBI taxonomy): domain Eukaryota; phylum Cercozoa; class Imbricatea; order Euglyphida; family Paulinellidae; genus Paulinella; species Paulinella micropora. Next base: position 122,774 of record WBZZ01003962.1, read on the forward strand.
TTTGGTTTGGCTTTCTGCGGACATCTTTTTATTGCCGCCCGGCAAGTATCTACTTCGCTGATGCGAAGGTAGAAGTGTCTAAAGATATATACAACCCATTGACTGGGTCTCAAAACGCGTCCATGCTTAGACGTCGGAGCATTCGTGCTCGAGGTAGTCCATGAACCTCTCTTCGCTGGACGGCGAAGGTGGATGCCACCTCCAGGCGGGTTGATCCTCCGCTGGTATGTCGATCTCATGGTCCAGGCTTGCTTTCCATGCTCTCGCCTCCGACCAAGACAATTCTTCCCCGACTACCGAATACTGTGGCGTGGTATATCCCATGCCTGGGTAGAGGTCTCTGATGGTTCCCCCAGCTGGTATTCGTACTGTTGTCTCCAGTACGGCCACTCATGTCGGATAGTGGCAGATATAGTCTAATTCCTGAGTTAGTCTGTGCCATCGGAACTCATCATGCTGAATCACTCTGTCCCAACCGAGTCTGTCCTGTGCCCTGAGCTGCCTACCCCACTCCTCGAAGCCTTGTATTCGGCCCCAGTATGTGTTGGGTACTTTCTCGTCAGGGTCCGCTAACTGGTTGGCGATGCGGGATGTCTCTGGGTCACCGCTCCTCTTCAGCTGCAGGTGGATTGCAAGCAGCCATGAGAGCCGGTGTTCCCTCTGAAACCGTATGTAATACTGCTGTCGTAACCGACCCGCACCTCGGAAACGCGCATGTATTCGGTGTCGTATGCCTCGCGGCCTACATAGGAGAAAGAGGCGGAGGTATGCCTAAAACCTGCCTGTAATGCGCGAGTACATTCTCCTCAAACCCCATGTCCCAGTGGGTATCATGTTTGTCCCGAAGGTAGTAGGCTCTGTATGCCTTAACTTCCTCCGGCAGTGGGACATCCGACACATCGAGCAGTCTGTAGTAAGCATTGATGTCTTCCTGCGACCACTGCAACTTTCGGAGCTCATATGGCTCGAGCAGCTGTCTAGGCCCTTTCAAGGAACCGTAGTATCGGAGGGTGTGGGCTCGCTGATGATCAGTCAATCCCACCCACCCCGTCAGCGACCTGGCTTGCTCGAACAGCTGTTTCGTGAGTTTCTCTTTGGCGTATTTAGACGGCTTATGCGTGTACGGGGCGATCCCTGGCAATGAGTTCTGCTTCAAGGGCCACGTACGCAATTGTGGGTCAGAGTCCGGTAGTGGTGTCACGCTGGCCCTCAATTGTGCGTCGTATGCGTGATCCGGGCATCAGTAGGGTCCGTATCGCTCCGGCGACATGTACGCTCTTTCTGTGAGGTGCCATGTCCGAGAGCATCTCGGGTATACCCCTCCACGTTGTTTCATGACCTCACAAGCGCAAGAAATCATCCTTCTCGTGGGAACGTATCTCGCGGACGGATTTGATGTCGGAACACCCCGTTCATCCCACGTAGGTGGTGGAGGTGGCGGTAGGTTAACCTTGCGAGGGTTTTTCTCAAACAAGTGCGGGTCTGGGACCCAATTCACCTGATTGCCCACCAACCGCATCCGATATGGTTCCTTCGTTGGTGTGAACGGGTACGTTCTGCAGTTAGTTGTGTGCGCGAGCGCCGGACATTTTAGCCTTAACCTGCGCTCCTCATCCGTGATATCAGGATAAGGTGGGTAGATTCGGTGTATTCTACGCGTCATGGGGTCATACGCGTATTGCATCGGTTTCTCGTACTCCTCCCTGTCCTTTACCGGGTCTTGTAGTAAGTGTAGCTCCATACCTCTCAACATCGATGCCGTGTCGATGTGGTAGGGCCTGAGCACACCAAGTGCCACACTTCTATGTGACCTCAGTGGTACCGGGCCACGTCCGAATAGACGTAGATCGGTCGGTCGATCGGCCCATACACTCCGAATATATTATCGGAAGCATGGAAGTATGCAGTGAAGACTTCGATTTCTTCCCGGCCCCAGTGTGCAGTCTGCTCAGGTGGCGGGCAGCGGTGATGCTGGTACGCCAGATCCCTGGGCTGCGGCGGGTCATTAGGCCGCTTCTGCTCGTGCGGGTTCAGCTGGTCACTGTACGCGTCGGGCTTAAGTCTGTCTTCGCTCCCGACTTTCTCCAGTATTGCAAGCGGAGTTCCTCTCTGCGCTCCTGCCAGGTTGGGCTAGAAGACAGGCATAGACCTCCTCTTCGTCCGCATCCCACGCGAATCCCGTGTGTCGAGGGGTCTCCAGCCCTTCGGGATTGACGTCCTCATCCGTCCGTGGAGATGAAGGTGTATCCTCAGTCGGTTCCTCCCCCTTGTCAGCCGATGACTTCACAGGGGTCGTCACCATCTCCGACTCGACCTCATGTCTCTCCATGGAGATGTCGGTGTGGTCACGATACTAGCCGGGATTGTGCCACCTGAGCGTCGTGCGGGTGTGAGCGGTGTGTGTGAACCTTGAGGTTCGAGTTCCAAGGGTTTGCTTCCTTGTGAACTCATGTTGTTGTGGTCGTATTCGCCACTGTTCGGGGTTGTCAATGCTGTGCTGGGTGTCCCCTCTGATGAGCTGTGTATGTGTCCGCACCTGAAGTTTCCTTCTCCAGGTGGGTCGAGTTCGTCTCGTTGCTCCGCTTCCCGATGTTGGTCCGCCACCGGGCTGGCCGCCGGGGTCGTTCCTATCGGATTGCCCCTCACCCGCGATCGCTTGTAATCGTAGGTGTACTATAAGTATCACCGGGATGGAAGCCACGTACGCCAAGAGAAATCCCAGGTATTGCTCTACCAGATGTCCAGTGTCGAACATACACCGGCAGGTGCCTATGATCACGTACATATTCGTCAGTTCATATGTATGTATGTATGTATATCAGCCCAAGCACAACGAGCAATGTGCGGTGTGTGTGTCGTTCTCGTGTCGGTGTTCGACTCTCTGCTCGTTTCAAACGCTGGTCAACAGCGTGACAACGCGGGTGCACCCATACCCCGGTTATCTTTGCTGTCCGCGAGTTCCACCCTCGCCGTACTGCGCGATTTGCGGCGGCATATAGGGACCTGTTATATTTATTAGTGGTATAGATATGCTTATTTATATAGGGCCGTCGGGTTCCTTAGAGCCCCTCCATCCAAACATTGTCAAAGAGCAAACAAGAGCGAGCATAATATCGAAGACACTCTGTGGGGAATAACTTATCATATACCATTCATGCCATTGCCGCGGGAGGCGGGTATGCAACTCGAGAGGAGGTGGATAATAAATATGATGTGCAATGCCAACCACACCAACGGGCATTGCTGCGCGCTAACGTGGTTAGCTGCAAGTTACTCCGACCCCTGGTGGAACACCAACTACTAGCCCGTCAAGATACCTTCAGGGCCGTCGCACCTCACGGTGGGTAAGGCAGGGTCTTTTCCCGTGTATTATGTCATGTTAAGCTCTCTTTTTCTATCTGTAAGAAGAATGGACCTAGGTAGTATTTTAATATATATGGGATCCAAAGCCGTGTCCCTTTCCTGTGGCTAGCCTCTTTCTTACCGTTATTACCCAGTATTGGTCTTTGGATCTCGCATACTACCCGCGTCAGCTATGTTAATGGGGTGTCGCACGGCATGCTAGGCTAGGCCAGTTTGCGTTTCTTCGCCTGCCCCAATTTGGCCTTTTTATATTTGCCTGGTGGTGGTGCCCCGATGAGATGGGTCGTTATGCCCTCGGCTATTATCTCATCCCACACCCGTAGGGGGATTCGACCGTGCTGTAGATCGAATGGATAATCTAGCACCATCCTAGGCCACGCCTGTATCTGCCAGGGCGTGTAGCCTTCGGACTTGTCCGTGATGCCTTTCCAGAACGTTTCGACTTCGTTTGAGGCGCGGAATACCGGATAAAAGGTCCGTGATTCCGGCTCGTCGAGGTCCTGGTGTGATCGATAGAACTGCAGTACGGGTGGCTCGGCTTTGATCGCCTTACTTGCGCACGTAACCCGAGTCTGCGGTTCCCATTCCTCACTTTCATGAGGAAGAAATCGTTTAGGCAGTCGTCCCCGACATGCGCCTCTGGTGGCCGGAGAAGATATATCTTTCCAACGTGCCAGTGCATGGTCTTCACGTCGTCGGCCGACCTCAACTTTGAGTCAGCTGGTGGGCGTCTCAGCACCGGTTCAACCTTCTCCTCCTGTTCCGATTGCAGGTGGTTGGTCGGTTGCGGTGCAATAACGTCCCCCTCGGAAACATCGACTTGTTCAGCCGCAACTTCCTTGGCTTCGTCATTGTTCGGATCGCTCCCCTCGGCTGCGGCCGGTAAGGGTTGCTTTGGGTTCTCCTTCGCCTCCGCCGTCTTGTCTCGGCACTTGGGCGGAGGCCGTAAACTATGTTCTAGTTTCTGTACTGCCTCCGTCATCGTTTCATTACGATCCAGCATGGGGTTGAATCGCATCAACCGCCGTACGTGCACTGCTAGCGTCTTGCCCTTTCCTTGTATTCGGTATGTCAACGCACCTACCTGTTCTACAACAGTGTATGGGCCTTGCCACATCGGAAAGAGTTTGACGCTTACCAAGTTGGGTACCTGGGGTACGTACAGGAAGACTAAGTCCCCCGCATGGTATTCCCCCGACTCATACTTGCTGTTGCTCGGCGCCTGTTGATTATGTTTGTGAGCCTCTTCGGCCTCCCGCGCCTTCATGAGGTAGTGTCTGGCTTCTGCCATGACTCGTAGGCGACAGACCATAAACTCATCATGTTCTAAGAAACCCCCTTCCGGGAGGTTTGGTAACACCAACTCCTCCGGAATCCTCAAGTGCTGTCCGTATACTAGGAGATTGGGGGAAGCGCCTGTGGCTTTTCCGCTCAATGCCCTTGATGCGGTGTTGTTCATGGAAAATACAAAAGACGGTAAGGCCTTATGCCACATGTGCTGATTGTCGCGACAATATTGCTGGAGCGCGGCCTTGAGCGGCCTATGGACCCTCTCAATTTTGCCGTTGCTCTTTAGCGAATATCGTTACGTATCCACTTAAAACCCCACACTGTGGACAGCCGAGCGGAGAGGTCGTTCGTGAACTCCGATCCCCGATCGCTGTACACATTCTTCGGTACCCCGGTATATCGGAAGACATGGTCAACCAGGACTTCGCATGTCGATTCCGCATCCTTTTCCACAACCGGCACCGCGAACACATAGTTCGAAAAGCGGTCTATGGCCGTTAGGATGTACCGATAGTTGTGGGTTTCCGATCGCGGTAGTGGTCCCACGTAGTCGTAGTGTTTCAAATAGGTTCTCAACAATCTTGTATTCCCTATAGAGGCATTTCTGAGCGTTGTTGTGCAGCGTTTGGGTTTGCTTGCAGTGTTCGCATGCGTCAACTGTGTCGGCGATGGATTTCTGCATACCATGCCACCAGAACCTACGCGACATGAACCATGACATTTTGTCCCTTCCTGTGTGTGAGTTGAGAGCAGAACGGTGTGTGGCCAGCAAGATCGCCTTTTGTAACTGTGGTGGAACCCACAGTGTCCACTTCGATTGCGTCTTTTCCCACTTGCCCCCGGCCCCCTTTTACCACAGGAGGTCATCGTGCCAGGTCATACTTTTCTCATGGGCTCTTATTTCTCTAGTTTCAGGGTGTGTCAGCGGGTAAACGGCGTGATCAATGAAGGGGCCCATTCCTTAGAGCTCTTTGCCAACTGACCAAACACCGCGGGGCTCGCCACCGTGGTATGGACTGAATTCAACAGTTGGCCCGAATTCAACTATGCATTTATTGGGGTTACTGGGCCTGAATTCAACAATCACACATTTTTTCTTTTTTTGAAGCTAATACGCGTGTTGGAAAGCATTCCTTTGGGGGGTATTTCACCTTGGGATCCTCCATGGAGAAATGCAAAAAAAAAAAAAAAAAAAAAAAAAAAAAAAAAAAAATTGAAAATTTTGTCTCGGGGTGCACACCGCATGTTAACTTGTCCATTTTTCCACATACAACACAATACGTACCTCCTACCCTTACTACCAGAACCAATGTCATGCTTATTACGTCGAAACACCAACTTCCACAAACTACGTTACAACAGCAGCCATCACAATTTTGGCATTTCCTCCTTCAGGACACAAGTATAACGTAATTACTTACCATTTATAAATTATCCCTTGCGGCCAACACTGGCACTGCCACGGTGACCTCGGTGGAGTAGGACCTGTTCAGTCGAAAAATTACCAACACCAACTTTTCGTACTTTTTGGCATTTCCCTGTTCCGGACACAAGCCTAACGCAATTACTGCGCATTTATCCCGCCTTAGGTTGAGGTAGCCTCTCAGGTACAGGTAGAAAAACACTGGTTCCCAACATTTCCCTGCCCAACCCGCACCTTCCAGCCTCCAACCTACACTGCCCGCTTCACAGACACACTCTCCTCACCAGCACTGCCTCTGCCTCACATAGCCCCGCCTTAGGTCGAGGTGGCCTCTCCGGTACAGGTAGAAAAACATTATTTCCCAACATACCCCAGCCCAACCCGCACCTTCCAGCCTCCAACCTACACTGCCAACTTCACAAACACACTCTCCTCAGCAGCACTGCCTCTCCCTCACATAGCCCCGCCTTAGGTCGAGGTGGCCTCTCAGGTACAGGTAGAAAAACACTGGTTCCCAACATACCCCAGCCCAACCCGCACCTTCCAGCCAGCCTCCAGCCTACACTGCCCGCTTCACAAACACACTCTCCTCACCAACCCTGCCCCTCCCTCACGCTGCCCCGCCTTAGGTCGAGGTGGCCTCTCCGGTACAGGTAGAAAAACACTGGTTCCCAACATTTCCCGGCCCAACCCGCACCTTCCAGCCTCCAACCTACACTGCCAACTTCACAAACACACTCTCCTCACCAACCCTGCCCTTCCTCACGCCGCCCCGCCTTAGGTCGAGGTGGCCTCTCCGGTACAGGTAAACCTGGAAATGAATGTACTTTTTCATGTATGTGAATCCTGGAAATGAAAGTTTCAGCAGTGTCGCTTATAATAACTTGTAGGCCCCCGATAGTGTGTTGATACTATACTGATTGCTGGAAACATATTTAGGAAGACATATACTCCTTATTTCCTGTGTGGATATGGTGCGTGTATATGTATGCATGCATGCAGGTAGAAGGTGTGTATGTTAGTGTCTCTTTCTCCTTCCTATCTATCTATCTATCTATCTATCTATCTATCTCAGAGAGAGAGAGAGAGAGACAGAGAGAGTATGAGAGAGAGACAGAGTATGAGAGAGAGAGAGAGAGGGAGAGAGAGAG